>PISX010003330.1:114811-139754 GCA_004024625.1 Mellivora capensis
TTTTTTTTTTTTTTTTTTTTTCCACCTGAGAGGCTCATCTTTTTTCTCCTGGTTGATGAGCAGAGTTTCAGAGGGAACATCCCCAGCCTGATACCTCGGCTGGCAGAGTGCATCCACCTGCCCCTAATTGCTACAGACCCCCTCTTTTTTCTTTCCTTTGGTGGTTTACAGGTTGGTTGATGGTGTGCACTGGGTATACGTAGCCTCAGGAAGATTGCTCAGAAAAGAGGACATATGGGGTAGACATCAAAAAATAAGTAAACACGTTCATAAAACTTTTTTTTTTTTTGAGGAAATGTGTTTAAGGTACCATCACATAATAATAAAAGAGAAAATTTAGCCCATAATAACTTACTTAAAGAGGAAATTAATCGTGTTTTAAAGTTACAAGTAGAGTGGTTTGTGAGCCAGTGTTGAGTAGACTCAAGTAAAATATAAATGGTCTGCTCAAACGGTTTTCTATACTTAGACCAGAAATTGTTAGCACCTTGCTCTGCTCCTTATCTCCTTCCAGCCCCTCATTTGAAATATATCAGTTCTGTCCCTCCATGCAACATTACAATTACTAGGATATATATTTTGGGAAATTTAAGATAGGTGATGGCTAAAACTAATGTTAAATCCTAAAACTAAGTACAGACTTCAGGGTAATCTTTTGAAAAGCTTTCTGATCTTTCTGATAGTACTGTATTTTTTAATATATATGGTGATACTTTGTGCGGGGGGCAAATAACCATTTTAATCAACAGACTTAAACAGCTGCTATAGAGGGCATTTTTTTATATATTGTTATATTTTGATGATAAAAATTTACTTGAATTTTTATGATTTACTTGAATTTTTATGATTTATAGAACACTCCTTTCACAGTGAAAATCCTGGAGGTCACTTGTTAAAAGCTTACTTAGATTGGATGGATAATGTTTTTCCTTACATGCTCATAAGTGAAACCATGAGAATTGTGGTTCCAAGAGAAATAGAGAAAAGGAATGTTCATGAGTATCATCCAAGAAGGGTTTTGGTGTTGAGGTTATTGCTTCACCCGTTGTCCTTTTATACCTCCTGCAATGCCCTGGCTCCCTTCCTCACCATCAGAATGCCTAGGCCTTCCTCAAGGCCAGCTCAGTACCTCCCTAGCCCAGCCAGCAGTGTTCCTCTTTCTTGGACCTTAAAATACGTGGGAGTGTGTGCCTGTTACAGAATACTTTTACCAAGTTTACTTATTGCCGTTTTTCCCATATACAGATGTATCTCTCCTCTTACCTTGTTTTCTTCTGGAGAGCAACATCCCTCCTCATGCTTCTCAAGCACCGAGTCTGACACATACTGGCATCAGGCAGTCTTTGAATGAATGAATGAATGAATGGGCGAATGAGTGACATTGACAATGACAGTGACACTGAGATGAGGGGAAAGAGTCAAGCACGGAGACAAACACAGTCCGTATCTTGCAACTCCTCCCTCCTGACCTGTGCTTATGTGATTACTGGAAGAATGGCTTCTTTGATGAGGAGACCCTCACCATAACATCTTCGTTAAAAGTAGGAGTGTGTAACCCTATGTACAAATAACCCCAGCTCTGCCATTTGCTATGCTGCTCAACTGCCCTGGGCTGGAGATGCTAATGATTATCCCCATTTAACAGAAAAGGTCATTAAGCCATGAGAGGTAACTTCTTAAGGTCCCACAAGTAACCAAGTGGTAGAGCTTGGACACGGATTACGTGGATACAGCTGCTCTGCCCAATTGCCCCTCATAGTCTGTTTTGATGATTAAATCGTGTCCAGCAATTGCTGGATGCATAGTAAATGTTAAATGAATAACTCAATACAGATCATACTTATTATCAGCCCCAAACTGTGCCCACAGGACCTTGGGACTTGGCTACATTGCTCCCAAGGCAGGAAGCTCAGGCGTTAGCTTTCAGATTGCCCCCTCCTGTGTGACCTCGTGAATATAATGTGCAGTTGGTGCAGCTTCCCTCAGCCGATACAGTGTTTCTTCGTCCTGCTTCCACATGACTCTCAAGAAAATTCATTCCTCTGCCCCCTTGGATCAGAGCTGTGACCAGAGGAGTGCTTGTAGGGAGACTGAGCGTTGCAGATTTCTCGGAGTGAAGGCTGGGCAGTTTGATGGGTATGTGACAGTGCTACGGTGACCGGTCTTGGGTGCTGCTTTCTTAGCCCACCTTCCTTGTTGTCCTTTCTTCGTGAACCTGTTACTCTCTGGACTTTTTCCGAAGCTCTTGACCTATTCTACTGTCTTGCCCTTCCATCCGGTTTTTCCAGTCTAGAAAGGAAGAAGAGCCACTATAGAAAGTAAAGGAGGGCGAAGGTGACTTTAGACGCCAGGGAGACAGAAGGAAGGGGGAAGCTGCAGAGAACTGGAACTCTTAAGTTCTTAAAGACGTTTAAATGCTGACGTCATCTTTTTAGGCTGCATTTTTTCTCTTTTGCTAAGCAGTTATTAAGCACCGTGTGCTAAAGCGACTACATCATTCCCCCAGTGTCTTTGTTAGTTCTTTTGTTTAGTTCTCGTAGAATTTAAACCTCTGTCACCCTGATCTTGCGTATTTAAATATTATTTTGATTTTATTAATGATGACCGATGTGAACACACTGATTCTCTTACTTTATGTCCTTTTATTTTCTTACTGGAAGGAACCCAGCAAGCGGGAGCCAGTAATTGTACTCCTTCGTTAGGGTCAGTAATGTTCCCTGATTTTTTTTTTTTTTTTCTTAAGGATATTTTAAGACCTTTGGTGATAGCAGCTAGAATTAGCCGAGGGAGGGAGTATCAGGAGCGGCAGGATGTGAGAGAGGAAACCACGGAGGGGAGGTGTGCTCAGGAAGGCGAGCTGCCGGGGAGAGAGGGCGCCGAGGGCGGAGCCGCAAGGCAGCTGCTGCAGGGGTGGAGGGAACGGGAGACTCCACCGGGAGGCGCGACCTCCTCTGTTTGGGGAGCATTGCTTCTGGAAGCCTCACGTGGGGCCAGGGTCCATTGTAGCTGGGCGGATTTGGAAACATTGAGCTTAGTGGTGGGGCACTGCCTCTTCCCAGGGCTGTCTGTCATGGGTGAGCTATTGCAGCACAGACTTCACATTGGTCAACCCCAAACAGAGACTGGGAGGAGCCCCTTACAACACCTGTAGTTGCCCCGTGGTGCAAGATCACTCCTGAAACTGAAAGGCTGGCTGCAGAAACCTGGGGCCAGCAGGTTGTAGTTCATGGTGCTGCTGAAATACATCGTCTGCTTAGTCTGGGCCCAGTGAGGTAGGCTTGTTGGCTTTTGAAGTGTGAACCTTGACAAATTCTTAAAAACTTTTAAACAGGTCAAAAAAAATAGAGCCCTTTCATTAGGAGTTACACGTGCATATTAATCCAAACAATGTGTTAGTAACTGTGGTCAAATTTCTGATTGAAGTTGAAGTTCTTTTATTGCTGGTAAATTGATCAGCCACTTTATCATCAGCTCTGTTCTCTCTTCACTCCTCCCCATTTCTTGTTTTAGTTGCTGATATGTGTTCAAGATGAGTGGGATTGGAGAAAACACCTCTGACCCATCCAGGGCAGAGACAAGAAAGCGCAAGGAATGTCCTGACCAGCTCGGACCCAGGTTAGAACTTGCTGAGAAACAGAATCAGTGTTCCCCATGAAAGCCACATGCGTGCAGTATTGACTTGACACCCCCTCCTTCCCCCCCACCTCGTCAAAATACTGTGTTTGGTTTTTCTCCTTAACAGTTAAACCTTGAATATGTATTATTTGGCTTACATTTGGATTATGGTGGTTGGTTGCAGATTTTACTGTTCTTTACAAGAAGACGAAAGCTTCATGCTTCTTCTGATGTTGCCTGTACATTTGACTGTTAAAGCAGGCTTATTATATGATTTTGAGTCTTCCACATTTTTTTCTGTTAGATCACAAGACATGATAAAGACAAGAAGATCCCATAGTGGAAGGTGCTGTTAATTTTACACTAAGTTTTATTTTTATTTATTTTTTTGAGTTGGTGACAAAGATTGTGGGCCTTCAGTGAGTAAAACAAGTAATTTAAAGCAAGTTCCATGTCATATATTATAGATGGAAGTGTGAGTTGCTCTGATCTACATGCAGGGTAATTTAGCATGGTCTAGTAAAATTATAAATGTGTATCCTCTTTGAACTGTAGTCCACTTCTAGGAATTTTCCCAGAGTATGCTTTCACACTGGCAAAATGATAGACACGGAGGTTACTTATTACAGCATTGTTTAATAATTGCAGAAGATTAGGGAAAACTTAAATGTCTGTAGGGAACTATTTAAACAGCTATGATACCTCCATAATCTGGATGCAATACAGCAATGAAAAAGAGTGAAGATGCTTAATGGATTGATATAAAAAGAATCTCTTAAGAACATTGTTACAGAGAAAAACAAGTTGTGAAGCACGAGTATGGAGTACTACCCTTTGTATAAACCACCCCTTCATATAAACCATTTGTTTTAGGATAATGAAGAAACACTTAAGAGTTGTTAACCCATTTGGGGGGATGAGAACTAGTCTAATAGGGAACAGAGGTAGGATAGAGACTTCAGTCTTTTGGTTACTTAAATCATGTAAGTGATTTAAAAAGTTCAATAAAAGCAGCAACTTCTCTTAAATAGCCAATAAAAAGATCAGCTGGAGAAGAACAGGGCAGAGGACTAGGAAAAGTCATTAAGACAGGAAGAGAGGGAGAAAGAGCAAAAATATTTTATGTTCCCTTTTCCCCTTTTCCTGCCAAACAGAACAAGTCTATTAAATTGCTACTGAACACATCCCAGCCCCCAACCCTCGGCTGCAGTATGTGGCTTCTAGGTTCCCCAGTACCTCCTGGCTGTCCACAGCCATCTGTCTGGCAAACTGCCTTTAATGCCCGGAAGTCCACTCGAGGAGGCAGTTTGATAAAATGGAGACCGTTTTGATAGAGGGCAGTTCTGTGTCTCGCTGCACTGGTGCCCTGGTGCGGGGCGGGGAGCCTCCAGACCCCATCCCCGGCGCTCTCAGGTCTGTGTAACGCAGTTCCCCTTTCTCACCTATTTGTCATGTGTTCAATCGTCTTGTGGGGGGGTGGGGGAGCTGAAGAGAAGTTGAGGGAGGCTGAAGGGTCCAGGGGGGAACTTGTCTCCTCCAAGCATCCCAGCTACTCCCTATCTTTCCCTGTACTTAGTGAAGTAGAAGCTAGGAATAAAAATGAGATGTCGAAAAACCAAATTCTGGGCCCGTCTCTACCTGTAACTCACTGGATGATCTTGGACAAGTTGTATAACCACTGTGAAATGGAGAAATTGTCTTCTATCTCAGCTTTATTAGTTTATGAAAATAAAGCTGATACTTGGAGGCAAATAGATGGAAGTCTCTTACAGACTACAAATTCTTATCAATTGGTACTATATATATTAAAAATATAGAAAGCTGCTACATGAAACAACTTACATTTCTTATTTATTGTATAGATTGAAGGGCATTTACTGGGCCCTCTACTAAAAAGAAAAAAACAACTAATTGTATGCTGTTATTATCAAAGGGAACTTGCTATTTTGTCAAACTGAAATGAGAAGATCTTGCCAATTTTTATTTTTCCCTCCCTTGCATTAATTTTTTAAAACTTTAGTTGAACTTGGACCATTTGTATATATTTTGTACGTCATTCAGCTTGGATAGTTAACAAATACCCTAGGTCAGTTTCACTTTTTGTTTCTGACTGTACTGTGGTTTTTTGCATTATCTAAAAATAATTGGTTTGATAACCAACATCCTTTTTTTTTTTAAGATTTTATGTATTCATTTGACAGACAGAGATTACAAGTAGGCAGAGAGGCAGGCAGAGAGAGAGAAAGCAGGCTCCCTGCTGAACAGAGACCCGAGCCTCCCCCCGCCCCCGACGTGGGGCTCGATCTCAGGACCCTGAGATCATGACCTGAGCCGAAGGCAGAGGCTTTAACCCACTGAGCCACCCAGGCGCCCCGATAACCAACATCCTAAAGAAGTCTGTGAAATTATGGAGATTTACTTTTATCTTTTTATACTTTACCAAAAATCCCCACAGTGTATTTATTCCCATTTTAACAAGGTTAGGTTCCCTTTCTTCTTTTACTAACCCTCAGTAAATTTCTAAAAATTTTATAACATAATCTGCCTTACTTTTCTAAAACTTTTCCTCTGTGTATTCAACAATAAATTTGATGCCTGCCTCTGCCAAGTGTTGTATTAAGCACAGTGATGTGCAAATCATCCTGAGCTTTGTCACTGTGAAGCTTACTGTCCAGTGGAAGACATGATATACATAGAGCAAACAGTCACGCAAGTAAACCTGTGATCATGTACTGGGATGAGTTTGATTTCAGAAAAAAACACATGCAACACTTAAGGCAAGTTGAGGGTTGTTTTTCCCTCTGCAAAGTACTTCCATGTTCAGGTAAGTAACTTTTGTTTGCTATCTTTATATTAGAACTTATTTAACATGCATATGTTTTTTTTAATAGTCCCAAGAGGAGCACTGAGAAACGTAATCGTGAACAGGAAAATAAATACATCGAAGAACTTGCAGAGCTGATTTTTGCAAATTTTAATGATATAGACAACTTTAACTTCAAACCTGACAAATGTGCAATCTTAAAAGAAACTGTGAAGCAAATTCGTCAGATCAAAGAACAAGGTAGGAAGCCTGAATTAATCTTTTGGAGAGTTTAGCCGGGTTCTGTTTTTTCATGGGTGAGAAGTCCCTTCAGAGTCCCTTTAATCCGTTTCTTATGCTTAAATTATTGATGAGGAAATGATGTCACAGCACAGATGAATGCAAGTATCACTTGCAGGGGTTTATAAATAGGCTTTATATAAAATTCAGCAATTCCCTAAAGACAGAGGAGACTGAGGTGAGGCAGGGTGATGTAACTTTTCATCTAGTAAAACTCAATTAGGTACCCACTGATTCTCCTCCCCTACCTTGGAATTTTCATTGCCTGCACAGCAAGGGTCTGTCATAATTTGCAAGTGAGGAGCCAACTAAAGATGGAAACCAGAAGTAAGGAAGTGAGCCACCTCCTGTCTCAGCTAGTCAGCATATTTGATTAAGTCTCAGCCTCAACTGGCCATGCCGCTAGATTAGAATTTCATATCCTGAATGACAAGAGATTTGAAAGGCTCAAGCCTCTAGTCAGAATTCTTTTGTGAGTTGAAACACAGAACATGACAGCTTTCTTCCTGGGTTGTTTTGTTTTGTTTTCCTGAGATAATTTTCTACCTCTCTTCTTTGAAGAAAAAAAAATTTTAAGAAAATAATATTTTAAAAAACACATTGGACTTAGTGGTGCCAAAAAAAAAAAAAAAATCAGTATCAGGCAAGTACGAACAGTGTTCTGGGTGCTTAGGGCCAATGTATGCTCTTAAAGTATTCATGCACTGCTTTCCTTCAGGGCGAGGGAGATTACGATCTCTTGTAATCTGCTTTTGAATGCATCCTCTCAGAGTTCATTTTTTTTTCTACCTTTTATGTGATATTCAAAAGAGGCAGATTTTAGAAAAATAATGTCTTTGTGTAAGTACATGACCTGAAACTTCCCATTTGTCATCAAATCTTAGCTACCTATTTGTATATCATCATCATAGCGTTTTTCATTTTCATACATTTACTACTAAGCTAAGTTTTATATAAAACAGTGCTACAAATGTAGTTCTGCCTTCTAAGAACTTAAAAATACATGCCTAAGGTACACAACACAGTTTCTAATACAAGCCCACTCTGAAAATCAGTCTTTATTTCCTGGTTTCGCCACCAAAGTTCTGTTACTCGGCAGTCAACATTCCATAAGTTTCTGCTCAGTGCCTGCCTCGGTCCCTCTTCATCTCTTTCTTCTTCCCTCTTTTCCCTTTGAGATCCACCAGTTATCAAAAATTCGGTATAATCTCCATTTTATATCTTCTTCATTTTGGGGGCGGACCAGCAAATGGATAGAATAATATTCCTACGGCTCTTAGGAGAAATAATTGGTTAAAGTTTCATAGTACTTTGAAGTTGCTGTTTCTCTCGTTGCTGAGATTACGGTGGAGAAGCAAGCTGCTTGCTTCAGGTTTCTGGAGATTTTGAATGATACAATTTTGTGAACATTGCATGTTAGGCAGTGCTTTTACACTTTAAAACAGTTATGTATTTTTTTACTATCGAGGTCTTGCACAAGGTTTTAAAAGTTTTGCAAAACCTTGGTAATTCCCCCTCGCAACCATAAAACACGTTAAGATGTGCCACGCTGGGACTCTGCCATACTTTTACTGTAGGTTTAATCATAAGGCCGCATACCACAACCACCCAAGAAGCAGCAGCAATAAACACCCTGTCATGTCTTATTCTTATAATGTTCCTATTAATTTGCAAAGTAATGGATTTTGAAAGGGGAAGCAGAAATTAAAAACCAAATGAAAAACACAGATGCACTTTCATGTTCTAATCTAATATTTTAAACGTATTTTTTTGTGTAACAAATTGTTTTTTTAAAAACAGCAGGACTTCAGAATCAAATCAGACAGAAGCTAGCTATGAATCCTGGGTCTGCCACTTACAAGCTCTTTGAACCTGGGCAAATTATTTTCTCTCTCTCAAACTCCCGTTTCCTCATACAGAATTTAGCAGTTATAATATTGAGGTGGTGCCGTTGTTGAAATTATGAGCTATGTAAATGCACTCAGCCAGTACCTGTCAGTGTGAAGGTTTGGTAGGTATTCAGTAAATATCTTTTTCACACTAAGCAGAAAGTCGCCTTCTTTTCTTCACCTATGCTAGGGTCTTCAGTGAGCTCTTACTTCAGATGAAGAATTGGAGATAAAAACGGTGGGAAAGTGGGTTATGGATATCCTTTCCTATAGGGTCGTTGGAAGAAGGTACGGTTCTAAGGCCAGAGAACTCTGCGTAGCCTTTGCAGACCCCTCCGCTGCCAGCTGAAGTTCAAGAGCAGCGCAGAGCCCTTCTCTCTCCTTCTTCGTGCCCAACAGATCCCCCTTTCGATCAGTATAAATTAAGTCCAGCCATCATCTTTCCAGCGTTTCCAAACTTCATTTGGATTTCAGTCGCAGGTCCCAGATTGAGTAAAACCCTAATCGTGCTAGAGCAGTTCAGCTGGATTGCTTGAGGATCCCCACTAAAGAATCCACCTCGGGCGGGGGTGGGGGGTGCGGTGGGGGGATCCACCTCGGGAAAGCCGGGCTCGTACTGAAGGCGCCCGCCCGTGTCAGAAGCTCAGGGAGCTGAGCCAGGCATGCGGGGCTTTTCCTCGCGAGTCTGCTCCGTCATCAGCTGCCCCTTGAGTTCCCATCCACTTTGTAAATAGAGGAGAGGAGAAAGGGTATTTTATATTTTTTGATTGATTGATTGATTTGACAGAGATCACAAGTAGGCAGAGAGGCAGGCAGAGAGAGAGGAGGAAGCAAGGCTTCCTGCTGAGCAGAGAGCCCGATGCGGGGCTCAATCCCAGGACCCCGAGATCATGACCCGAGCCGAAGACAGCGGCTTAACCCACTGAGCCACCCAGGCGCCCAGAAAGGGTATTTTAAAGTGACCGAAATGATGGGACTTTGGTGGGAGAATTGCCAGCTGTTGGAAGTACGTCGGCCTTCTCCTGTGTAAGCGCGTGATGAGACCCATGCCTGACAGACCCCAGCCCCCAATAGCTCGCGCACTGCGTGGACCCCGTGGGAGCGGAGCAGACACACACGCTGTGGACTCAGGCCCTTACACTGGCTTTGTGATGTGGAGGTGTGATGTTTTGTCCCATTTGAGATGATGCTGATAATGTTTAAAACTTCTGGCTCCTATAACTTAACGATAATAGTTCATGAATAGTGAATACCCTTTTTTCATAACTGGGGAGGCTAATATTGCTTCTGTTCCACAGCAGAAGAATAACTAGTATGAAAAATACAGATGATTTAATTTGGAATTACTATGTCCAACTTCACACTCCTTACCTGGAAACTTCCATAAAAATTTCTATGGAAAATACCTAGTAATTCCTATGCTCTTAAAAAATAAAATTGAGGGGCGCCTGGGTGGCTCAGGTCATGATCCAGGGTGGTGGGATAGAGTCCCGCATGTGAATCCCTGCTCAGTGGGGAGTCTGCTTCTCCCTCTGTCCTTCCTCCCTACCCCCGGCTTGTGATCCCTCTCTCTCAAATAAATAAATAAAACCTTAAAAAAAAAAAAAAAGAAAAGAAAAGAAAAGTAACAGGCTACTTAAAAGACCATTCTGGTTTCTCATTGTGATTACTCTAATGACACAGTTTTGATTTCAGTGCCATTTTGAGAATATTGGGATTCCAGACTGCTTTGTACCTGTGAATTTCCCCTAATATAGAAAATAACATTTAAAAAAGTATTTTAAAAGAAGTTGAGGTCCTGTGGTATGCTAGAATCATTCATATCAACCAATGAAAGCCAGTTTTTCAGTTTCGAGAATTTTTTAAGCCAACTAATGAGCACAGCCATTGTTGAAAATTATACAGACTTTTAAAAAGTTACATAGACTTGGACGCCTGGGTGGCTCAGGTGGTTGGACGACTGCCTTCGGCTCAGGTCATGATCCCGGAGACCCGGGATCGAGTCCCGCATCAGGCTCCCAGCTCCACGGGGAGTCTGCTTCTCCCTCTGACCTTCTCCTCGCTCATGCTCTCTCACTGCCTCTCTCTCAAATAAATAAATAAAATCTTTAAAAAAAAAAAAAGTTACATAGACTTACAATTAAATTATATTTTAAAAAACCAAGGAAGACTTAAATTTATCATTTTCTAATTCTAATACTGCATTTTGCCGTTATCTGTGCACTAGAGGCTCGTGGCAACTTGAATCACCTACATGATAGAAATACTATAAAGTGGTGGCCACTCTGCATCTCTTCCTAAGTCCACCTTCAATAATGTCACCATGGCTGATTGCAAATACAACAATTTTGACACCCTGGAAATCAAGGCTTGATTTATTGTTTCTTGGCTATCATTTTAGACTTAAAAAGTAAGGGAGATTGGGGGGGGCGGAAATTATGGAGAAAATGTTAATTACCTTCTGACATTTTTTTTTAAATCAACTGACATTTTAACATTAAGTAGCCATTATGTGCATATACAAAAGGTAGTATCCAGTTCAGCAAAAAAGTCACTTGCACATTGACAATTCCATTTCTGCACACAGCATCTTCATACATTTTCATTATTTCATTTTTGTCTTATTAACTTAAATGAAAATTTTAACCAGTATTAATATTGGAACTGTTTTTCATCCGTGGTAATCAAAGGTTGGTTGTAATCCTAGAATTTGGCAACAATTCATGGAAGCATTCTGTAAGAATCAGTTGGTTATGTAGAATTGACAGTAAAGAGTATTATATTATCATATATATATGCTGTTCATCCTTTATGTGAGTAAAATTTGTAGTAAACATCATGATGCTTGTTATTTTTCCCCCAGAGAGCTGGGATTTTAAGTATTTCCCAGTATACCACTTGTAGCCCCGGAGGTGGGAAGGTTGGATTATAAATGTAGGTGAATCAGATTCATAAACTAATGAGATTATTTAAGAATTCAAGAAAATAGTAATGGAAACAATCTAATCTTAGCCCATAAAAGTTCATATGGAGCCTATGAAAAATACGTTTTTCTTTCCTATTCTTTTTTTACCATCTTAAATGCATGAAGTTCTTCAGTGGAAATTGTCATTCAAGCTGAAGCCTGAGCTTGAGCTAATAGCTGTCATGAAGCAAAGTAAGCAGAAGGGCTCTGATTATCAGATGTCTTTCAGGGATAAGATTTCTATAAATCAGGCTTTTGGGGTGATGCTCCTAGGCCTTGGTTAGGTAGCATGTGATGAAACCTTGGGGTGTTGATGGCAGAGGCAGGTTAGGAAACTCCGCCTCTCTTGGACTTGCACTTTTAGATAATCCGTGTAATAATCTCATTAAGATCGTAAGCTTTATCTAAAATGAACACAGTCTCTCTTCTCCCCAGTTGTATGACCACGTGCAAATTTCTTAACATCTTTGGGTCTTAACTTCCTAATCTGTAAAATGAGAGTAAGTTCTTGTGAAGCATATGCTCAATAATGTTTATTTAGGACTTAGATCTAGGTTTCCTCCTTGAGGACTTCGGGACTGGGGACTCACTACTGAAACTAGATTTTGGATATTTTCTTTGTTACGATTTTAAGCCTTAATGTTCTTATAGTGTTTATTCTTTTTAATGTTAATATAGAAGTAAGTAAATAAAAGCTATTCAATTATGCAGTCAGACAAAAAAATACACATAACAGATATGTTGGTGTGACTACATTTGGAACCCTCCCTCTGACTATGTTGCTCCTGCTGGATCTTTCTGGTACCTGCTTGGCCCTGCTACCCAAGTGGCATTTTTAAGAATCTTGCTTTAAGGAGAACTAAAGAGGGCAGAGTCTTGGCAGTTTTTATTTCATCTGTATTTACTTCAATGCAGGAATGAATCTGACTGGCCTTAGTTTTCTCTTGAAGACCTGAAACTGTTACATGTTTCCATACATCCAGTAATAAATCAGACTTTATTTCATTGATAATATAGTCAATGATTGGCATTATGTTCTTGGCATTGCAATTTTTAATAAAAATATTTTTCTAATGATGTATAAATAATTCACTTTCATAGTTTTATGTGGATTAATGGCTCATATTATTAATGAAATCCTTAAAATTAGCGAGCAGGGGTGGAATGCCTGCTGTCATTTCTTCTTAGGATCCCCCAACCCCTTTTTTCCTAAGTATATGGAAGGGGTTATTTTGTTTATTTAACAGCTTTCAAATGGAGAGGATTTAAGTAATTAAATGTACCCTAATGCTTTAGGATTTCAGCAGTTTATGACATGAGCTGTGATTTCAAGACTTAAACTAGCTTCCATATTCTACAGAATGTAGACATGTTACAGTAAACATAGGGGTGCATACAGCTTTTTGAATTAGTGTTTTTATTATTTTGGGGTAAATGCCCAGCAGTAGAATTATTGGATCATGTGATGCTTCCATTTTTCATTTTTTGAAGTACCTCCATACTGTTTCCCTCAATGATTGTACCAATTTACATTACCACTGACAGTGCAAGACAGTGCCCTTTTCTCCACATCCTCACCAGCACTGGTTATTTCTTGTCTTTTTGATACTAGTCATTCTGACTGGTGTGAGGTGCTCTTTCACTGTGGTTTTGATTTGCATTTGCCGGATGGTTAGTGATGTTGGGCATCTTTTCACGTGCCTCTTGGCCATTTGTATGTCTTCTTGGGAAAAACATCTGTTCAGGTCCTCTGCCCATTTTTTAATTGGATTTTTGGGTTTTGGTGCTAAGTTGTATACGAGTTCTTTATATGTTTTGGATACCAACCTCTTGTCACAGTATATCATTTACAAATATCTTCTCCCACCGTGAATATTTTCACTGTTCTGATTTTGTAATAATCACAGCAGGCTAACCATTTGCTATAATAAGACCATGCATGTGTCCCCAGACTTCATTCTTTCCCTAGGTCTGGTTTTCCCAATGTCTGATTTACATGATGCATCGTATGTGGGAAATGTCTATGACTGTAGGTATATAATCATCCTTGAGAAATGACGACAAAGCAAGTGTAATAACTTTTGAAGATAACCATTGCTAATTTGATGATTTACCAGTTGCCATTAAATGAATTGTAAAACTAAAAACAAAAACAAATACCTTCTCCTATTCAGTAGGTTGCCTTTTCATTTTGTTGTTGGGTTCCTTCCCTATGCAAAAGCTTTTTAGTTTGATGTAGTCCCACCTGTTTATTTCTTGCTTTTGTTGCAGCTGCCTGAAGAGAAAAATTTAAAAACGTATATTAATAAGACCAGTGTCCGACGGTTTACTGGCTGTGTGTTCTTTCAGGATTTTTATGGTTTCAGGTCTTAAATTTAGGTCTTTATTCCATTTTGAGTTTATTTTTGTATATGGTATAAGCAAATGGTCCAGTTTCTTCTCTTGCATTTAGTTAGTTGTTCAGTTTTCCCCAACACCATTTATTGAAGAGACTGTCTTTTTCCATTAGACATTCTCGCCTCCTTTGTCATAGATTAATTGACCATACAAACATGGGCTCTCTATTCTGTTCCATTGATCTGTTTTTGTGCCAGTGCCATACTGTTTTGATTACTATAGCTCAGTAGAATAGTTTGAAATCTGGGGTGGCACTACCCTCTTGTTCCTTCTCAAGATTGCTTTGGCTATTGAGGGTCCTTTATGCTTCCATGCAAATTTTAGGATTATTTGCTCCAGTTCTGTGAGAAATACTGTTGGTATTTTGGTAGGGATTGCATTGAATCTGTAGATTACTTTCACTACTGTGGACATTTTCATATTAATTCTTTTAGTCCATGAGCGTCTTTCCATTCATTTGTGTTATCTTCAGTTTCTTTCATTAATATCTTACAGTTTTCAGAGTATAGGTCTTCACCTCCTTGGTTAAATTTATTCCTACTTTGGGGTGTGTGTGTGTGTGTGTGTGTGTGTGTGTGTGTGTCGGTTTTGGGGGGGTTGATGCAGTTGTAAATGGGAAGTTGTCTCAATTTATCTTTCTGCTGGTTCATTATTATTGTATAGAAATGCAACAGAATTTTGTAACCTGCCATCTAACTGAATTCATTTTTTAGTTCTGGTGGGTTTTTTGTGGAGTCTTTGGGTTATTTTTTTGTTTTTTTTTTTTTAATTTTTAAATAAAGATTTTATTTATTTATGTGAGAGAGAGAGAGAGCAGGGGGAGGAGCAGAGGGAGAGGGACAAGCAGGCTCCGCACTGAGCGTGGAGCCCAGTGTGGGGCCCAATCTCAAGACCCTATGATCAGGACCTGAGCCAAAATCAAGAGTCAGACTCAACCAACTGAGCCACCCAGGAGCCCCTAGGAATTAATTAATTTCTCCCTTCCTACCTTCCTTTCTCTTCCTCCCTTCCCTTCTCCTTTTTTTTCCCCCTTCCCTTCCCCTTTCCCAAGATTTTATTTATTTGAGAGACAGAAAGCGAGCAGAGTGGGGGTGGGGGGTCAGAGGGAGAAGGAGACTCCCCACTGAGCAGGTAGCCTGAGGGCTCTGTCCCAGGACCCCAAATGCAGCCGTCCAGGCACCCCTAGGGTTTTCTATATATAATATCGTGTTATCTGCAAATAGTGACAGTTTTACTTCTTTCTTACCAATTTGGATGTCGTTCTTTTCTCTGCCTGCTGTGATGAGGATTTCCAGTACTACATTGAATAAAAGTGGGCATCTTTGTTTTGTTCCTGATATTAGAGGAAAAGCTGTCAGCTTTTCACCATTGAATACGAGGCTAGCTGTGGGTTTGTCATGTCATGTATGACCTTTATTATATTGAGGTATGTTCCCTCTATACCCACTTCACTGAGATTTATCATCAGGGGATGTCTAATTTTGTCAAATGCTTTTTTTGCATTTATTGACATCATATGATTTCTACCCCTTATTTTGTTAATGTGCTGTATCACGTTGGTTGATTGGTTCGCAGATACCGAACTATCCTTGCATCCCTGGAATAAATCCCACTTAATTGTGGTGAATGATCCTTTTAGTGTATTGTTGAATTTGGTTTGTTGATATTTTGTTGAAGATCTTTACATCAGTGTTTTTCAGTGTTTGGTTTTAGTGTCAAGGCAATGCCTGCCTCATAGAATGAATTTGGAAAAATTCCTTCCTCTTCAATTTTTTTGGAATAGTTTGAGATGAATAGGTGATATTCTTCCTTAAATGTTTGGTTGGATTCACCTGGGAAGTCATCTGATCCTGGACTCTTGTTTATTAGGAGTTTTTTGATTACTAATTCAATTTTATTACTAGTAATCGGTCTGTTCAGATTTTCCGTTTCTTTCTGATTCAGCTTTAGAAGATTGTGTATTTCTAGAAATGGTTCCATATCTTCTAGGCAGTCTAATTCATGGGCATATAAACTTCTGTATCTGTCTTTTATAATCTTTTTGTGTTTCTCTGCTGTCAGAGGTGACTACTTCTCTTTCATTTCTGATTTTATTTGAAGCCTCTTCCCCTGCCCCCCCTTTTTTATGAGTGTGGCTAAAGGTTGTTACTAATTTTTATCTTTTCAGTGAAGCATCTCTTAATTTCATTGATCTTTTCTATTATTCTTATAGTCTCTATTTAACTCATTTCCACTTTGAACTTTATAATTTCCTTTGTTTGTTCTTCTTTTTCTAGTTCCTTTAGGTGTAAGGTTGGAGCATTTACTTGAGATTTTTCTCATTTCTTGAGGTTGGGCTGTATCTCTTAGAACTGCTCTTGCTGCATCCCAAAGTTTTTGAACCATTTTGTTTTCATTTTCCTTTATCTCAAGGTATTTTTTAAATTTCCTCTTTGATTTCTTTGTTGACCCATTTTTTGTTTAGTAGAATGTTTAGTCTCCACATACTTGCTTTCTTTTTTCTTGTTTCCCCTCCAGTTTTCTTCTTGTAACTGATTTCTGGTTTCTCACCACTATTAGAAAAGATGCTTGCTATGACTACAGTCTCCTTAAATTTTTTGCCACTTGTTTTGTGACCTAACCCAATTTGTCCCAGAGAATGTTCCCTGTGTACCTGAAAATAATGTATCTTGTGCTGTTTTGGGATGGAGTGTTCTGTGTATATATATATCTGTCAAGACCATCTGGTCTGAAGTGTCATCCAGAACCACAGTTAACCTGTTGATTTTCTGTCTGGATGATCCATCCATTGATGTACCCCTACTCTGATTGTACTCCTGTCAATTTCTTCCTCTCTGCCTGTTAATATTTGTTTTATATTTTTAGGTGTTCCTATGTTGGGTATACAGATACTTAGAATACCTTGTTGAATTGATCATGCCCTTCTTTGTCTCTTGTTACAGCCCTTGTTTTAAAGTCTGTTTTGTCTGATACAAATATTGCTACCCCAACTTTTTCTTTTTTGCTTCCATTTGCGTGGGATATCTTTTTCTATCCTTTTGCTTTCGGTCTACATGTGTCTTTAGGTGTGAAGTGAGTCTCTTGTAGGCAGCATAGAGATGGATTTTATTTTTTAATCTATTTAATGAGTCTAGGTCTTTTTGATTGGAGCATTTAGTCCATTTAAAGTGATTATTGGGGCACCTGGGTGGCTCAGTGGGTTAAAGCCTCTGCCTTCAGCTCAGGTCATGATCCCAGGGTCCTGGGATCGAGCCCGGCATCGGGCTCTCTGCTCAGCAGGGAGTCTGCTTCCCGCTTTTCTCTCTGCCTGCCTCTCTGCCTACTTGTGATCTCTGTCTGTCAAACATATAAATAAAATTAAAAAAAAAATAAGTGATTATTATAGGTATGCGCTTATTGCCGTCATATTAATTGTTTCTTAGTTGTTTTTGTAGTTCTTCTTTGTTCCTTTCTTCTTCTAGAAAAGTGAGATTGTAATAGGTGAGATAGTTATGGTTGAGCAGAGAGGCCATCCAAACAGGAAGCAGAGGAACCTGAGCAAAGACACAGGAGGTCTCAAAGCATATACTGGGTCTGGGTGTGAAGTCAGACTATTAAGCTACAGGATAGGATATTTTGAAGCATTTGGTTGATTTTGAGGCTGGAAAGGGCAGGTGAAAGCGAGATGGGACAGTAGGTAAAGTATTGAAGCAATGTTAAAATTTGGAGAAGGTGACATAAAATGAGAGACTCTTAGCAGTCTTTATTAAAGTTGTCCACCATGGTCTCTAGATTCTAGAAATACTAGAAATGGGAATTTTTTTTTAAGATTTTATTTATTTGAGAGAGAGAGAGAATGAGATAGAGAGAGTATGAGTGGAGAAAGGTCAGTGGGAGAAGCAGACTCCCTGCCAAGCAGGGAGCCCAATGTGGGACTCGATTCCGGGACTCCAGGATCATGACCTGAGCCGATGGCAGTTGCTTAACCAACTGAGCCACCCAGGCGCCCCGGGAAACTTTTTTTTAATACTACTGACTTCAGGGGATTAGGGCAGGGGGAAGGTACATAACCAATAAAACAGCAGTAACAAGAAAAATCTAAGTTAAAACATGCTAGAGAACTATAAAATACCTTAGTCATCTTTAATAAATACTTTATATGTAACATCTTATTCATTTATATATAATTTGTTGAGGGGCGTAGAAGTAGTAGGAAAGGAGTGAAGAGGGAAGGACAGAATGGAAAGGTTGTAAGTGAGACGCACAAAGACCAACAAAGACAGACAAAGAAGAGCAACATACTAAGAAGCATATGTGTTCACATTTAAACAAAAAGATAAATTTTTTGATATAAAATTTTATTTTGTAGTCTCATGACATTGTCACTAATGACTGAAAGCATTATCTTTTTTTTAATAGATTTATTTATTTGAGAGAGAGAGAGAGAACATGCTCATGTAAAGGGAAGGGCAGAGGGAGACAAGTAGGCTCCCCGCTGAGCGTGGAGCCCAGTGCAGGGCTTGACCCCAGGACCCCAAGCTCATCACCTGAGCAGAAATTGAGTCAGACACTTAACTGACTGAGCCATCCAGGCACTTCAAGCATAGTCTTATTTGACAACTGTGAGCCCTTTGATAAGAGCCCATGGCCTTAGCTCCCTAGCTCCCTCACCTTCTGCGTAAATCCCGCCCCAATCCTTAGTTAAGCGCCCACACTCGTGTCCGGGCTGCTCAGCCTTCCCCTGTCCTTGTCAGCAGGAGCTGATTCAGCGTCTCCCCGTGCCTGCCTCTCTGCTGGGACTCAGAAACAGTCCCATCTGTCGGTGCGCACAGGGGAGCAGTACTGGGCCATTCCCACACAGCAGTCCGCTAGGAGTGCTCCCTAAAACCCCGGAGGGGGCCAGGTTGGTACTCTACCTCAACTTCAGGGGCTGCCGATAAGCCCTGTGACGGAGTCCAGGAGAACAGCCCTCACCACAGCACACAGGTCCCTCCGTGATCCGCTTCCAGTCCCGTCATATTCTCCTTGCTCCAAGCCACCAATTCCGTGAACTCTTATCCCCTCCGGCGCACCTAGCACTGACACAAGCCTACACACACATGCACAGCATCTTGCCTCTGTGTCTTCTGCCTGGAATGCTTCTCTCCTCTTCCCCCTTAGCTGGTTGACTGTGGCCCGCCGTTAGTAGTACAGGAGGGTGGAGTGTTACAGCTGCTCGCAGTTTGTAAGACCCGGTGAAAGGCTGGCTGGTAGAACATCCAGTGGCAAGGCGCCTTCACCACTACCCCACATCTGGCCTGTTTAGCCCACTACTGTGTTCTTATGCCCCATAGCCTCAGTTGCGTGTACCCTCAGGCTACTACCCTAGACCACTTAGTGTTGCTAACCCATATTTATGGGGTTTTGCTTTTGCATCATTATTCATACCCTTCCCTCCCTGTCTGGAATGCCTCCTTACCCTGTTTCTGCCTATTCCCACTAGAGTCTTAGTGTTCATTCTTCAAGGTTCCTCTCAAATACTGCTGTCTGAACAAAGAACTTCTGGATCCCAATCCATATAGACTGGTCTCTTGTGAATCTCCATATCATTTCTTTCTTCTGATTAGTTTTTATGCGGGTTTTCCTTTTTCCTTCCCAATTGAATGACAAATTCCTTGATGTCAGAGAGCATATCTACTTACCCTCACACCTGTGGCATTTCTGAGCACAGTGTTTGTTCTTAGTCTGTAAAATAAATGCCTTAAAATTTTGTGATGCTAGCTTTTTATCTAGCATTGTATAGTGGCTTTATATTGGGGGCAGATAGCACCCCAAATTTAAGAACTTGGCATTTTTATTCTAATAATTGAGTAAATACATTCTGACTTGTACAATGATGTTAACTTACAACCTCTTTTGCTACAGTATTTATAATATTTTAGTTTGTGTCCTGAAAGTCTGTTTGTGTCTCCTCAAGTGCATTTGGTAAACTTTTAGCTTTCTTAGGCTCTTATAAGTTTAGTTCTTGAGACTGTCTTAAAATAAGGATGACAGATGTGCACAACTTGTCAACTAGAATATATTTTGAAAAGCAAGGTAGGGGAGTATTTTACAGTTTTTGTAATTTTATTATGATCTTCAATTAATTTGGGACGTTTTCCCTGATTTTAAATAGACATATTGTGTTAGACTAGAATATGTAGCAAATAGAAAGCACACTCACATTTTATATTTAGTGCTATGTGATACTGGATGTATTGATTTTGAAAGAACCCATTATCTCAGATCTTGTCAGATACATTTAAATTTCCATGAGCTGCAGTTACCTCTGATTAATTCTTCTTAGTTTGAAGAATGATATAATTTTTGAGAAATAAATTAAATATTTGGGATATGATAGGGAGAAAGGAACAAGTTTCCAATTGCACTATAGTTTGCTTATTATATGAAAGGAACAAGTTTCCAATTGCACTATAGTTTGCTTATTATATAAGTGTGTCTGTATATGTAATTTATTCACTACTGATGGTTAAAAATAATTATTATCAGATTTATAGTAACTAACATTGGAATAAATAAAAGATGTAGAGCACGAATACCAGTATTTGACTGTTAATTGTTGTCACTCTCTGGTTGGTTTAGGCATTCTACTTACTTTTGTTTTCTTTTTTGTTTTTGGTTTTTTTAAACCAAATGAGTAAGAACAAGTCTATTTTCCCAACTTGTTATATTAGTGAATGAGGAAAAAGGAAATGGGACTGTTTTTGTGAACTTTAGATTAAGTTAATTTTTGGACTGTATGGACTAAATGGATTATACAGTAATAAATTATTGGACATGAAACTATTGTAATTGGTCTTTCTAAGGAGACTTTTTTTTCTGGGTTGATGAGGGTTTTGTTTGTTTGTTTGTTTGTTTTGGTTTTGTGTGTGTGGGTGCTTAAAAAACATAACATAAATTTGCCTTCTTAGCCATCGTTAAGTGTACATTATTGTATTGTTAGTTATACCAGAGGCCTAAAGAGATTTTTCCTCCTGCATGGTGGAAACTCTGTACCCACTGAATAACTTGCCATTTTCCCCAACCCCTGGCAACCACCTTCTACTTTCTGTTTCTATGACTTGGCTATTTTAAATGCCTCCCATAAGTGGAATCAGTTTGTATCTTTGTGACTGGCTTCTTTAACTTAGCATAATTGGACTCAAGGTTCATCCTTGTGTAGATCCGGATTTTTTTTCTTTTTAAAGGCTAGTTAATATTCCATTACACCAAATTTTCTTTATCCATTCATCCATCAGTGGACATTAAAGTTGTTTTCACATCTTGTTATTGTGAACAGTGCCGCAGTGGATGTGTGTATGCAAATATCTCTTCAAAACTTTTGTTTTCGATGCTTTTGGATAAATATCCAGAAGCGGCATTGCTGTGTCATATGGTAGTTCTGTTTTTAATTGTTTGAGGAACCTCCGTATTCCATCACAACGCTTTCCATAGCCTTTGCACCATTTTGCAATCCCACTAACAATGCACAAGGGTTCTGATTTTTCCATATCCTTGTCAACACTTGTTATTTTCTGGTTTTTTTTGATAGTGGCCATCCTAAGGTGTGTGGGAACAATACCTCATTGTGGTTTTCATTTACATTTTCCTGATGATTAATGATATTGAATATCTTTTCCAAGAGTAAGTAGGTAATACTGTATTGGAACACTGACTGCCCCCTGTGGTCAGATATCTTAGTATCACATATTGCCCAACAGTTGAGGGCACCGAACAGGACCTTAAGCTGAGAAGATGGGGAGGAGGTTCTGAGGTGCAGGAAGACTCCTTGAGGCAAATCTGGGGTCAGTAGGAAAATTAAGATTTCTCTTTTAGACACTCTGCTTCATTTCAGTCATTTGTCATATTCCCCTAAAGGATGTTTCTCTCCCTGAAGCCTTTTACTACATTAGCCTTCTTTATGTAGGTTACAGGGAAAGAAGGAGTACGACCTTCATAGATCATACGGTTTATAGATAGTTGGGGGTGGGCAAATAGAGGCACTCCTGAACGTCACTTCCCAGTTCCCTTATTATTGTTGTTCAGTCTAAGATACTTCACTTCTACTTAGAGAATGTTTACTTATCACTAATTACTGGGTCATTTACCTGTGGTCCTAAGTGCAGTAGTCCGTTTTTGTTGTTGTTGTTGTTGTTTCTTAAATCTTCTCTCATCTTTTCTGTTACCCTCGATGTTTTAAAGTTAATAATTCTAGAAAAACAATGATCATGTTCTTCATCTCAGCTTTGTTGGTAAGAAATGAAGACCTTTACAAGTTTATGCTTTGCTATCAGCACAAAGTCGAGTAAAAATTGGCCCCCTGCAGTTTTAGACCTTAGAATTGTTAGTCCAGTTGTTACTCTAGACTCTGTGGTCTTATCAGCATATCATAGATCTCAAATCCTGTTTTGTTTTCTAAGACTGCAACAGTGAAGGATAATTCACAGAATATAAGCATTGCAGATCTGCTTATAATACTTACTAACTAAAGATTGGAGGGGCACCTGGGTGGCTCAGTCAGTTAAGCAACTGTCTCTTGATCTCAGCTTAGGTCTTGATCTCAGGATTGTGAATTCAAGCCACGCATTGCTGGGGGGGAGTGGTGGGGAGTGGATACCAATTAACTTTAACCTGAGAATTTATTTTAATTTGACCTTTTTTAATTGTAAAACATATATAACATAAGATTTACCATTTTTAAGTGTTGGGTGACATTAAGTATACCTTCACATTGTTGTGCAACTATCACCAGTATCCATTTCCAGAACTTTGTCATCATCCCAAACAGAAATTTTCTGTTAGATAAGAAGTACTCAACCCTCCTCCCACCAGCCCCAGAGACCACTGTTCTACTGCCTGTCTCTGAATTAGGCTATTCTAGGTACCTATTATACACGGAATCATATAGTATTTATTTTTTGTGATTGGCTTAATTTCACTTAGCATCATGTTCTCAAGATTCATCCATGTTCATATATATATATGCATTTCCTTCCTTCTTAAGGCCGAACAGTATTTCATTGCATATATATATATATATATACACACACACACACAGACACACACACACAGACACACACACACACACCATATTTTGTTTATCCGTTTATCCATTGATGGACATCTGGGTTCTTTCTACCTCTTCACTGTTGTAAATCGTCGTTACGAACATTGGTGTACAAATACCTGTTTAAATCCCTGCTTTTATTTAAGGGAATATATATCCAAAAGTAGTTTTGCTGGATCATGCAGTATCTATATTTAATCTATATTTAATTTTTTGAGGAATCACTATACTGTTTTCTACAGTGACTGTAATTTGACTTTTTAAAATCAGGTTTTAAAATATTTTGCTGAAGTTTGGATTGAAAATTTACCAAGAGTCAAAGTACCCCATTCTCTTACTTAGAAATCTTAAAGTATTATTTTGTCTCCTAAGTGGACTCCCCATACCTCCTCCTTTTCCTTTTCTGTTTATCAGAGGACAGTCCAGAGGCCAGTGGTGGTTGTCATTACCGCCATGGTCATAAGGTAGAACCGTGAAATGAAAATTACTCTCCCAGCTCCCAGTTGTGAAACTTGGTTAGAGGGGGTAATGGTGAGTCAAGAAGAAGAAGAACAACAGCAACAACGACAAAAAACCACAATTATGTGAGTCAGAAAATACCTTGTGAGGCCTTCTTTTTTACTGAGCCCTAGATACGGCAACACGTTAGGTAACACGGTTGCTGCCATCATGGAACTTGGTATGTAGAAATAGGAAGGCTGGGCCATGGATAAAAGTATGGAGCAGTGCTAAATGTATCTCCACTGTAGGGCCAGTGTGCCCTGGGAAGTATATATTCTTGCCTGGGGTTCATGGAAGGTCCTCACTGACATTTCAACTGGAGATGAGAGGATAAGCCAGGGCCCATACCACTGAGTTCTGAAAACGTTTAATGTACATACTAACAGTGGTAAATGCATACAGTTTATAGACAAATGCTTATTTTGTGTACATTGTACGTGCCTATCAAAAATACTGATAGAATGAGTTATCAAAGAAGTTTTTTTCTAGAGAATCCTTGCCTAGTTGGCTTTCAATGGATGCAATCAGCCTGAGCTAACGGAGGAGTGAATAGAGAGACATCAGGATGTGGCCTGGGGCTCCAGTGCCTTTTGATGATGGTTTCCTTCTCCACACTACACTGTTCCATCTTTCTTCGTCCCTTATTGCCATACAAATGAAGTAAGTTACACACTCCCATTGACTGTGTGGTCACTAAAATCTAGCCTGTTGGCCGACCACATCTCATAAAGCAGTGCTCCTGGGAAGACCAGCAGTGACTTCCTGTTCACCACATCGAGGGCCTCCTCCTCCTCCATAAGCTGCTTAGCTTCTCTATGGCTCTGTGTCTGTTAACCATCCTTCCTCAAAGCACTTCTACTTTGGCTGCATACTCTGTCCATACCCAGACACTGCCTTCTCTTCCTTTTCTAACCCTGGGCTGCCTTTTGTCCCCAACTAAAATCCCTTCCTTAATCAGTTTTAGCTCTTTACAACTTTGTTTGCTACCAACATTCATTTCCTAAAAATACATAGATATGTAACCGCTGTTCTCAGAACTTTGTGTGTCCCCTATAGAGATGAAAGTAAGTTGTCCTCACCTGGCATTTAAGGTACCATCTGTCCAAACATTCTTCTAGGCAGAGCCCTAAGCCTTAGTTACTCTTTAACCTGTAGCTACACAGCTTGTGAGCCATTGTTAGATAAAATATTTCATTTTGGCTTGTCATATAATAGGGCGAGCTTTAAAAAAAACAAAACAAAACAAAAAAACCCTCCCTGGCCGGCTCCCGGCAAGCGGCGGAGCAACGGAGCACTAAATCGGGACTTTTAAAAGTCTGCTCCACGGAGGGACATCGCTCCAGAGGCTAAACCGGGGTGAAGCCCACGCGGGGTCAGCGTGGCCCCAGGTCCCGCAGGGTCACAGAAGG
>PISX010003331.1:0-139411 GCA_004024625.1 Mellivora capensis
CTTGTCGCAGGGCCCGGCTCCGTCCGAGTTGCCTCCGGCGCTGCCGGACAAACCGCCCGAGGAAATCGCGGCCGCGGAGACATTTCTGTCTTTGACCCGCGTCTGCTCTCTCTGTCTGTCTCCTGTCCCCGTCGGGTTAACAGCTTCACGCGGTAAAGGGAGGAATGGCGCTGCGATGAGGGTGGAGACAAACAGGCAGTTCGGAAGGGGCTGCACGTCGGTGGCGGGAAAGCGCGGGCCCAGCCGCCTCGGCGGTCCTCTGGGAAGCGCCTGGGGCGGGGCGGGGCGGGGCTTCCCGCGCGCTCCGAGGCCGTGCGAGGAAGCGTGTCGAGTCCCGGGGTGGAACAGCGGGCAGGGAGCCGGCGCGTGTCGCGGGCCGTCCTGCGGGGCTGGGTCTCCTCCCGAGTGACCCGACGGCCGGTCGTTTCTGCGTCCTGCGAACGGTTCTCGCGTCGCTGTAGCTTCTCCCCTGGGGGATGCCGCAGTCTCTCTCCCTGAACGTGGTCTCGCGAGGGCGTTTGGTTCAGAGATCGTGTGGGGAGACGCTGCGCCTTTCGCTCCCGGGCCCTGCCCTCGTGGTCTGGTTCGGCCTCGAGCCCAGGCCGGCGCCTCCGCTCCCAGGTCGAGGCGGACCGGCGAAGGCACGTGCAGACACAGCAGGACGGCCCCGGGTCCGCGGCTCCGTCCTTCGTGTTCCCGCCCGAGAGGAAAGGGGAGAAAAACCCCATCGTCTTGGCTCCCTGCCAACACCCCAGGGCGGCTCCTCAGGCCGAGTGGGAAGCAGGGGCCCCGCCCCGGGCATCGGGGTGAGGGAGGGAGGTCGGGCGGGGCCCGACCGAGACACCGACGTCCGTGCGGCCTGCGGGCCTCGCAACCCCGGAGCGGCTTCTGGAGCGGCCGTGCCGTCCGGCCCTGCGGCCCCACACCCGAGCCCCGGTGCAGTGCGGACGGGCCGGCGGCGCGCGCTCCCCTCCGGGACGCGGACCGAACGTTGCCGCAGGCGGAGCCGCCCGGCCGGTGATGGGCTCCAGTCCCCGACCGTGTGGCGAAACCGAAGCGCCCGCACGCCCCGTGTTAAGTTTTTACGAAACTTTTTTTAAAGTTCTGGGTGAATTTCAAGAATTATAAGTAATCTTACTAGAGATGGACATTTCGGTATTTTAAAGGGATTTTCATCAGCGGCGAACGAGGGCCGAGACGTGAGGTGACGGTAAAAACCGCGTCGGCATCGATGACAGTTTCCAGGCCCCCCTCATGGTGACTGGCTTCCTCGGGGACGCGGTACTTTGCTGGGAGCTTAGACGCGGGGGTCGTGGAGGCGCGGGCGTCGTGGGTGGAGGGGCTCTGCAGGTTGGTTTTGCCGGGCGCTGGGACTTCCGGTGGCTTTAAGTCAGATTTAGAGCAGTTTTTTCAGCGTGTGACCTAAAACTGGGTCTCTCCCCCGCATGCTCAGGGCTCGGGTCCCAGTAGGCCGGGGGTGCTCTGTCCCCATAGCACGTGGAGCGCCCTCTCCAGGCCAGGAACTCTGCTTCGGTGACCTTGTCTTCAGACCTTGTCTTCAGGAGTCCCCGCCCCGCGCACTTGTATTCACGTAGAGTCCCCCTTGGGTTCGCTTTTCACATCCCTTTCTGCTTTCTTTTACGTTCTAGGATATATTTCTTTTCTTCTTCTCCCCCTTCCCCTCCCCCTTCCCCTCCCCTCCCCCTCCCCCTCCTCCAGTGTGGGAGCACCAGTAGGGGACTGGAAGACTGAGAGAGGGAGGGACAGGGCAGACTCCCCACTGAGCGTGAAACCTGTTGCAGGGCTCGATCTTAGGGCCCTGACGGAGATCACGACCTGAGCCAAAATCAAGAGTTGGAGGTTCAGCTGACTGAGCCACCTGGGCACCCCTGTATTTTCTTCTTCTTAAATAAACGCATATTACATGTTCGGCAGTTTTTCTTGCCTTATCGCCCTGGCCAAGACACACCAGTATAATGTTGAATACAACTGAGATTGTATACCCTATCTTGTTTCTCATTTTAGGGGAAAACCATAAAAGTCTTTTACCATTAAATATAGTGTTGATTTAGGTTTTTTTGGCAGGTGACTTTTATGCTGTTGAAATTCCTTTATGGTCCCAGTTTGCTAAGAGCTTTTATCAAAATGGATAATGGATAATGGATTTTCTTGCATGCTTTTTCCGGATAATGGATTTTCTTGCATGCTTTTTCTGGGTCTGTCGAGGTGATAACAGGATTTTTCTTTTTTAGATTGTTAATATTGTGAGTTGCGTTGATTGGTCAGTGTTACACCAATCTTGCATCCTGGGATCAACTTTATTTAGCCATAATATATTATGCTTTTTATGTATTCTTGGACTTGATTGGCTAAAATTTTGTTTAGAATCTTTACATATGTTCATGAGGGGTACTAGTGTGTAATTGTTTTGTGTGATGTCTGCCTTGTTTTGGAATTAGGTTAATACTGATCTCACCAAATGAGGAACATTTTTCTTCTTCTCAATTTTCTGGAAGACTTACGTAGCTTTGATATTAATTCTTCCTTATATACCTGGTAGAATATACCAGTGAATCTATCTGGAGTTTTCTTTGTGGGAAACTTTTTGACCATCAAATTGAATTTCTTTGATAGATATAGGGCTGTTTAGATTATTTATTCTTGACTTTTCATGGTTTTACTTTTAAGATACTTGTTTCATCTAAGTTGTTGACTGTATTGGCATAAAGTTCAGAATATTTTTTTAGATTTTTATTTATTTTTTATTTGAGAGAGAGAATGAGGGAGAAAGAGAGCAGAAGCAGGGGCAGGGTCATAGGGAGAAGCAGATTCCCCGCTGAGTAGGAAGCCCAATGCAGGACTTGATCCCAGGACTCCAGGATCAGGACCTGAGCCAAAGGCAGACACTTAACCAACTGAGCCACCCGGGTGCCCCATTGTCTTTGCTGATTTTAATTTATATCTGTTCACTGTAATAAACTGTAATTGTGAGCATAGCAGCATTTCTGAGCTCTGAGTTTTTCTAGTGCTAACTATCAAAACTAAGGGTTGCATGAGGACCCCCAACGTCTATTATCCTTTAATGACTAGGTATTGTACTGATATCACTTCTGTAACTCCTGATATTGGTAGTTTATATCTTGTCTCTGATCACTCTCCTCAGAGGTTTATCAATTCTGTCCTTCTTAAACAACCAGCTTTTGGTTTTACTGAATTTCTCTATTTATTAGTTTTCTACATTTTTTATTTCTTCTCTAATCTTTACTATTTTATGCTCACTCTGGGTTTCATTTGCTCTTCTTTTCTAAAGTAGAAATTGTGGTCCTTGATTTAAAACCTTTCTTCTTTTCTAAATAAGTGTTCAGTGCTATAAATTTTCTCCTATATATTGTTTTATCAGGTTTCCATGAATTTTAATGTATTTTTAAAATTATTTTCCTTCAAGTTGTTTTTTAGTTTTTTAAATTTCATTAAACTTTTAGTTACTGATTATTTAAAATAATAATATATGTGTATTATAATTACAATAATATTTATAATTACATATATATTTTTATTATTAATTATTATAATTATTATATATATAATATATATACTATATATAATATAATTATAATTATATAATAATTATATAAAAATAATTACAATATAATTACAATAATAAAATAATGTGTTGTTCAGTTGGAAATATTTGGAGAGTTCTAGAGACCTCTCATTTAATTTTAATTTAATTCTGTTGTGATCAAAGAAGTAGTTTGTATAATTTGAATGCTTTTATAGTTAATGAGACTTGTTTTATGCCCCAGAATGTAGTCTCTCTTGGGAAGTCTTTCATGTGCAAATAAAGTGAGTGTGTATTTTACTATCATTAGATGGAATGTCCTGTTAGTGCCAATCAAGTCAATTTTGGTGATTTTTAAGTCCCCCACATCATTACTGGTTTTCTATTTATTCAATTGAGAGAAGAGAATTGAAATTTGCTACTATAATTGTGTATTTGTCCATTTCTTTTTACACTTGTATCAGTTTTGCTTTATGTGTCTTTTTTTTTAAGATTTTGTTTATTCATTTGAGAGAGACAATGAGAGAGCACGAATGGGGGGAGAGGCAGAGGGCGAGAGAGAAGCAGATTCCCCACTGAGCTGGAAGCAGGACATGGGGCTCCATCCCAGGACCTGGAGATCATGACCTAAGCCACAGGCAGACACTTAACCATCTGAGCCACTCAGGTGCCCTGCTTTATCTGTCTTGAAGCTCTGTTATTAGGGTATAAACATTAAGATTGCATGCCTTGTTGATTATTGGATCTACTTATAATAACAAAATCTTCCCTTCTTTTGCCTGATAACATTAGTCTGAAATCTTAGTCTGATACTAATATACTACTCTAACATTCTTTGACTAATATTAACTTGATATATCTTTTTCCTTTTCTTGTTTTTATTTGTTTGTTTTACACTTTTAACCTACTTGTACCTTTCCTTCAGGCAGCACAGAGTTTGTCTTGCTTTTCTATCTAATCTAACAGTTTCTGCCTTGATACCATTTATATTTAATGTGATTATTATGTTTAGGTCTTAAACCTCTGAGCTAAAATCTAAAATCAAAACAAAACATTCCAGTCTTTGCTCTCTTTTTGTCTCATATGTTGTTCCCTTTCCCTATCTTCTTTTGTATTCTTTTTTTTTTTTTTTTTTAAAGATTTTGTTCATTGGGGCGCCTGGGTGGCTCAGTGGGTTAAAGCCTCTGCCTTCGGTTCAGGTCGTGATCTCAGGGTCCTGGGATCGAGCCCCACATCGGGCTCTCTGCTCAGCGGGGACCCTGCTTCCTCCTCTCTCTCTGCCTGCTTCTCTGCCTACTTTGTGATCTCTGTCTGTCAAATAAATAAATAAAATCTTTATTAAAAAAAAGATTTTGTTCATTTCCATTGGTAACTTATTAGCTATGACTCTTTTTTTTTATTATTTCAGTGATCAGTTTGGCATCATAGTATATTTCTTTAACTTATTACAATTGACAGGTAATATAACAGTTAACAGTATAAAAAACTCATAATTATATATTTTTACATCTTCCCTCCTGGCCTCTGTATTTTTATTTTTATACATTTTATTTATATGTGTTACAAACCTCACAATGTATTATTATTTTCATTGAAACAGTGATCTTTTTCAAATATACAAATAAATAAGAAAGTCATATATTTACTCATATAGGTAAAATTTCTGATACTGTTTTGTCCTTTGTGCAGATCCATGTTTCCATCGGGTATAATTTTCCTTCTGCCTAAATGAAAAAAGTCTTTATTTTGCCTTTGTTTCTGCAGGGTATTTTACTGAGTATAAAATTCTAGTTTGATTTTTTTTCTTTTAATGCTTTACAGATGCTGCTCCATGTCTTCTAGCTTGTGTTCTTTATGACGAGAAATCTATTATCATTAACTTTGTTTCTTCATATATAATTTTATTTTTTTATTCTGTCTGCCTGTCAGATTTGTACCTTATCATGTTCTTGAGCAATTTGAGTATGATATTCCGTAGTGTACTTTTCTTCATATGTCTTATGTTAAGGTTAAATGAGATTCTTGGGTCTGTAGATTTTTAGTTTTCATCAAATTTGAAAATTTTCTTGCCATTGTTTCTTCAAATATATTTTCCATCTTTCCCACTCACTTTGGGGGATTCCATTACATGTCTGTTGACCACTTGACATTTTCCTATAGTTCACTGAAGCTCTTTCTGTATTTTAATATTTTTTGCTTCATTTTGTATAGCTTCTGTTGCTTCTCCAAGTTCACTAATATCTTCTCGTCTAATGTCTAATTTCTACTAATTCCATCTGGTGTGTCTTTTTCATCACAGATGTTATAGTTTTCATCTGTAGATGTTCAGTGTGGGTCTTTTTTATATCTTTAATGTCTGTCCATACTCGTTGAACATGTGGAATATAATAGTGATGTCATTATTAATTATGATTAGTGGCATTGTCTGATGATTCTAACATCTGTATTAGTTCTGAGTCAGTTTCAGTTGATTAATTTTCCCCATTTTGATTCATATTTTTCTCCTTCTTTTCATACCTGGTAATCTTTGATTTGATACACATGGTGAATTTTACCTTGTGAATTTGGCTTGCTATTTTTGTTTTCCTATAAATATTTTTGAACTTTGTTCTGAGATGCAGTTACTACTTGAAAATAGTCTTTTCTTTTTTGAGAATTATTTTTTTAAAAAATCATTTATTTAATTGAGAGAGAGACAGAGCTAAAGAGAGCACACAAGCAAGGGAAGGGAGGGAGGGAGGGAATCTCAAGCAGGCTCCATGCTGAGTGCAGAGCCTGACACAAGGCTCAATCCCATTACCCTGAGACCATGACCTGAGCCTAAATAAAGAGTTGGACACTTAAGCCCTTGAGCTACCCAGGTACCCCTTTGAGAATAATTTTAAAATGTGTTAGATCTGACCAGAGAAATATTTAGTCAAGACTAAATACTTCCTATTACTAGGATAAGAATCTTCTGAGTACTTAGCCAAATGTTCCATGCATTTTGAGTTTTTCAGACAATAGCCACTATTCCTGGTCCTATGTGAGTGCTGTGTACCGTACTCTCTGGTGCTTTGGGATGGTTCTTTCCCTGGTCTTACATAGTTTGCTCACATGGCATTTGCTTGTCACTATTCTGCTGATCCCCATTGTTTGTTTTTTGGGGTTTTTGTTTGTTTTTGTTTTTGCCTTTTATTTTTTTTTTTTTAACTCTCTCCTTTTCATACTTTGTCTTGCACTTTCTAGCCCCCTTGTTCTTCTGCTCACACTCTGAACTCCATCTGTTCAACTTAGGGAGCCTTGAAAGCTTTGCATGGATCCTCCCTTCTATACTGTGGTCTGGGAACTCAAGGCAGTAAATTAGGGCAATCATTTGGGATTGCTTCATTTGTTTCCCATGTCTCAGGGATCACTGTCCTTCATTGCCTGATGTACCATGTCTTGATAATCATTCGTTTATATTCTATTTCATATCCTATTTGTTTGTTTTGGTAGTTTTAGGAGGGAGCATAAAACCAGTCTCTGTTCTGTTTTGGTCAAAAGGGCAAGTCCCAGCACTGTTTTAAGTACTTTACGTACATTAACTGATTAAACCTTTCAACAACCTTATGGAATAGTTTCAGCTATTATTCCCATTTTGTGGATGAGCAAACTGAGGCATCGAGAGATTAAATTAGTTGCCTAAACTTACATAGCTTGTTATTAGTAGAGCTAGATTTCAAATTCAGGTGGTATGGCTCCAGAATCCGTGATCTTAACTACACTGCCATTCTGATTTTACGGCATTCCTTATTTTACAAAGAACTGTGCCAAACATTTCATTAAATTCTTACGTAGCTCATACAAGCAGAATGTGAGTAACTGACAGCCCTTTACCTCACACCCCCATGTTATTTGTATTTTCAAAGGAATATGATTATTCATCCAGAAGAATATTTACTAAGTTAAATACTGACAAAGAGAAATGAAAAATATTTCTGAAGTATAACAAATTCTTTTTAGTCACTAACTCATCCAATTTCACTCTACCTTGGAATTTTCTGGCTTGGTTTCCCTAAGTTGGTATTGATTTTTGCCAACTTCTCTTACTCTATTCTTTAAATTGTTATGAATGGCCCAAACATTTCCCTTTTTGTATCTATGCCATCAAGTACTAGGAAAGATGATGGTTATTTGTACGTTAGAGTCTTTTAAAAATGAAGTCCTATACTCCGCCAATGGCTATAGCAGCCTTTTTCTAGATATGTCTCCTGAGGCAAGGGAAATAAAAACAAAAGTGAACTATTGAAACTACATCAAAATTAGAAAATTCTGTACAACGAGGGAAATAATGAACAAAACTAAAAGGCAACCTACTGAATGGGAGAAGATATTGGCAAATGACATATTTGATAAAGGTTTAGTATCCAAAATATATAAACAACTGATATGACTAAATGCCCCCCCAAAACAAATAATTCCATTAAAAAAGTGGGCAGAAAATATGAACAGATATGTCTCCAAGGAAAACATCCAGATGGCCAACAGACACATGAAAAGATGCTCAACATCACACATCATCAGGGAAATGCAAATCAAAACTGCAATGAGATCACCTCACACTTGTCAGAATGGCTAAAATCAAAAACACAAGAAACAAGTGTTGGCAATGACATGTGGAGAAAAAGACACCCTCATGCACTGTTAGTGAGAAAGCAAGCTGGTGTAGCCACTGTGGAAAACAGTATGAAATTCCTCACAAAGTTAAAAAATAGAACTACTGTACAGTCCAATAATCACACTAGTGGGTATTTACCCTAAAAACACACACACAAAAAAAACACAATTTAGAGGGATACGTGTACCCCTATGTTTTTGCCAGCATTTTTTACAAAAGCCAAGTTATGGAAGCAGCCCAGGGGTCCTTCAATAGATGAATGGATAAAGGAAAGGTGGTATATATATATACAATGGAATATTATTCAGCCATAAAAGAGAATGAAATCTTGCCATTTTCAACAACATGGATAGAGCTAGAGAGTATAATGCTAAGTGGAATAAGTCATTCAGAGAAAGACAAATACCATATGATCTCACTCATATGTGGAATTTAAGAAACAAAACAAATGAGCAAAGATTAAAAGAGAGACAAACCAAGAAAGAGACTCTTAACTATAGAGAACAAAATGATGGTTACCAGAGGGGAGGTAGGCGGGGGTCTGGGTGAAGCAGGTGAAGGGGGTTAAGAGTGCACTTACCGCGACGAGCACTGAGTAATGCATAGAATCATTGAGTCACTATAGTATAACTGAAACTAGCATAGCACTGTATGCTAACTATACTGGAATTAAAATGAAAAACAAAAAATGAAGTGACACGAGTAATTCACAGCTTGCATTTTCCTTTGGGAAGCATTCAGAGCTCCTATCTGCTTTTGGATTCCAATTTATTACTTTGTATTGGGATTTTTGTCTGTCTCCAAGTACATAACTATTAGGCAGTTAGGAGAGGTATGTGGGAAAGCATTTTTGTTTACAGCTACATGACAACTAGGGCAGTGCCTGAGGTGGCGGCTCAGTGTTGTTGAATAAATGAGTGACCGCGTGGATGGATAGGGTATGCTGGCAACCAGGTGGAGGAACCAAAGGGACGCTGGGCAGAGCGACAACGGCGGCAGACAGCATACTCACCACGGAGTGAGTACCTAGCACACAGGCAGTGGGTCTTGAGCACATGATGTTCTGGCTTTGGGATGTCTTTTCTACTTACATTTGAATACAGTTGTGTTTTGATTTCACAATTCATCATACTTAAAATAAATCATACTGATTCTAAGATGATACCGGGAAACTAAGTTTCTCCTTCTTTTCCATAGGCCATCTCTACTCGAATTTTAAATACGTTTCTCAATGAAGAGGCAGTTCCTTTTAACTGTCCTAATATTTCAAGTGAAATTTTTTTTAAGCTTTTAAGTGAAAATTTTTTAAGTGAAAATGCATTAAAAGCATTGACGTGAATTGCTGTGCAAAATAGCTCTCCTGTTTAAGAGTTTCCATCAGTCCTCAGTTTAATTACTACATTATTCTGCCAGCTTCCTCCAGAAATCATTGAGTGAATGAAGTCATTTCATAGGATATTTACAAACATTGGACTTGTAAAGGGGGTGTCTGTCAATTCCCCTTTGGCTTGGAAATGACTGAGGCCAAGCCAGCAGTACACAACTGCTATTTTGGGCTTAGCATATTTTCATAGTCACCAGCTTGGGAAGATGTTGGGAAGAAAACACAGGAAGGTAAAATGTTTGGCTTTTACACTCAGTCCTGGTTTTATAATCTGGACTATAAGTTTACTTGAAAAATGAGAGTGTAAAGGCTTTATTTGGTCAAAGACACAGAGTGGTTGGATAGTGATTTGTGTGTGTGTGGTTGTTAGCATATCTTGTTAAATATGAATAGTCTGGAAGAAATGTGCAGTTTTGAGCATCAGTGTCAAAGCTTAAATGTTGGCTTCTTAATCATGGTAAAAATGAATTACCAAGGTCACTCTGAATATTACCGATTTAATAGTCACAATAAAGTTTTTGTTTTGGATTAAATGATAAGATTTGAATGTGAAGGGATAATGTCAAACTAGAGATCAGACAAGAGGAAGATCAGGCTGGAAATCATTTTATTGAGGCAGCCTATGGGAAATTCCAAGAGACAAGACCAATATAAATGAAGCTTGTGAAGAATTGAAGTAGAATGCCAGATCGCAGTACTGCAGGGTCAAGTTTGACTGTGGCAGACCCCACTCATGGAAAAAAATTGATACAGAAACTTCACATGGTCCTCAGAAGGAATTCCATCTGTGGCAATATTTACAGCATGTTGATTTCAGAGTGGGAAATGCTGAGAGGTGGGAGGGCGGAAGTAAGACCATCGGGTAAGGTGCTTATTTAACCAGATAGTAGATACAGTAAATGTCTTAAGAGGAATGCTAAGAAGTGAGATGGTTGAAGTTCATGCAATTATGAAGAGTATAGAAATAATGTATAATAATATAATAATAAAATATAAAATAATAAAATAATGTATAATATATAATAATATAGAAATAATGAATCTAGATTTAGTTCTTATTTGGATATACATTTTAGCCACAGAGGAGGATGAATCTCTCTCTCTCTCAAAGGTGACCCCAGAGTAATTCAAAGTGCATTTTAGTCTGTCATATCATTAGCAATTTAAGTTCAACTGTCTCAATCCCAACTTACTAATTTGGTGAGAACCCATTGGGCTATTTTCACCTGCTATGGCAGCAGTGAGTTTTGCAGGACACAAAGCCTGTACAGTTTTGTGGGGCTTCCTTAGGAAAATAATAAATCCACACTTACCTGGATCCCTCGAGAAAGCAGAAGGCCTTCGAGTTTGACCTTTTGTAGCTTCGAGTCGATGCTTCTAGTTGACAAATTTCATTTCATTTATGTAGGATGAAAAGCTTCCTATAAGTGAAGAGCAGCTAGAAGGTCAGGGTGGTAGAAAGAGGAGTGGGTTCAATTTAAAAGCTGCATTCTAGCCTAGGCTGCTGCGCACACCCCGTTTCTCCTGCGCTGGGTGCGGCAGGGTAAAAGACACTACGGAGGTAGCTGTGAGCACAGAGGGTCTGTGCTTCGGGAGTAAAGCATCCCAAGCCCAGTCTGAATTTAGGAAATAGTATGTATCCTACTCTCCCCGCCTTAGCGAGACACAGTAGACCTCGATATATAAATGGCTCTGAGAGATGCTGCTGTCTGAAAACACACGCATCACACACACCAAGTCTGACTTCATTTATCCAGTTTTTAGCTCTTTTCTTCTTTAGTGTGTGTAACACGGAGTAACATCGCCTGCAGAACATTTGGGGCCATGCTGCTACGAGGAATTCTCTCTCTCAGCCTCCTTAACTGTTATCTGCGTTCTCAGGCTTTCCCCTGTGGCCAAGTGGGGACTGTCATTCTCGAAGAAGTTCCGAGCCGTGTGCTTTAGACAGACTTGCACACTGGGACTCGGTCAGCGGCTCCTACTAAATGACGCCCCCATCAAGCAGACGGTGGGGATGGGATGCGGACGTGTGCTTTCCTGGAAAGGGGGAACTAGCCCTCTGCAACCCGGGCTTGTCCTCATGACCGCAGAGCAGACCGTCTGGAAGCAGCCTTCAGGCACCTCAAACGGGCTTTCTGCCTCACGGCGCCGCATGTGGAGGTCACTGCACTGGACCGAGCGTACCCCCCAGGCAGCCTGAGCAGCGGTCGGAGGGCCAAGCCAGAGGGAGATTCCGCCCCTTCCTCAGGGTGTTTCTGGATGTGGAAGCCTGAAAAGAGGCCTTTTTGCCAACTAGGGCTTGAAATCCAAACTTAATGTCAGAGCCACCACACCTTTTTAAAGGTAATTGCCACTTACCAAACATTTCTGAGTTCCTCATAAATTGGTCCCCTCAGTCCCTTAATCCTTTAAGTAACTCTTCTCTGAACTTGGTCCAAATATTCTACAGTCTGGGGAACGAGGGGCTCTGGAGGGAAAGCATGTCCAGGGGCAGCAACCTGGCCAGGGCACTTGGTGTGGCGGGAGGGAGCAAGAGAAAGATGACAACCACCCATGTCCCTTCGGCTCTCATAGACACATGGCGGCTTTCCAACATTTACACTCGCAGTAAGCGCGTAGGCAAGTAGCTGGAAATTGCCCCTTCCTTGATTGAGGTGGAAGAGAAGCCAGTGGCCTGGCTTGAAAAGCAAGTACTGAGTGTGTGGGAAGTTGAAGAAATCCTTCACTTTCCATACTTGACAGGAGAAATGACATATAGCCACACTTGACAACAAGAAACCATCTAAGGGGGCGCCTGGGTGGGTCAGTTGCTTGAGTGACTGCCTTCGGCTCAGGTCGTGATCCCTGAGTCCTGGGATCAAGCCCCACATCAGGCTCCCAGCTCCATGGGGAGTCTGCTTCCCCCTCTGACCTCCCCTCTATGCTCTCTCATTCTGTCTCTCTCTCTCTCTCTGAAATAAATAAAATCTTAAAAAAAAAAAGAAAAAAAGAAAAAGAAATCATCAGGCCAAGGCTGAGAGGTTCTTAGAGGGATATTTTGAGGCAAGGTTAGGACCTAATCTGACAGTTACTGTTGTTTTAGCTTCTCTCAGTATTAACATCATATTTGTATAAATAAGATCATTAAAACAGTGTTCATTATTTTTGTTTTCTCATTTTTGGGTGGATCTTAGAGGAAATCTGATAAAATCTAGAAGTCACTTGAAGTTGAGCAACTTTCTCAGGATCAAACAAATGAGTAATTGGAAGAGTCAGAATTATACCCCAAGTACGGATGGTTTCAAGCCCTGTACTTTTCACTTGCGGCTAAGCCAGCCGAACAAAAACACTCCCATCTCCATATCCTTTTTCTAACACTGGTGCAGGAAGTGAGATTGTTAACACTTACTGACAAGTCTGTTGGCTTTTTAAATGTATCATTTGTGTATCATATTGTGTATCATTACTGTATCATTTGTGTCCATAGTTTTTTTAATCTTGTAGTCATTAGTTCACTTTTCTTGGATAACTTTCTCTTATACCAAAAAATGAAATTCCAAAGACTTAAGCATCTGGTACTATGGTAAAAGTAAGTTATGTCAAATTTTGTTGGGGTTTTGAGAGACCCTAACAAGGATATGGTGAAACGTTGTCAAGGTTTAAGTGCAAAAGTCAATAATAAATTCCTGAAAAATATAGGGTACTCTTATTTCTTGATATCTGGGACATTTAAACAACTTTAACAATCTGATTCTAAGGCTAATTAAACATATGTATAATGGACCACCCTAAGAAATACATAAATTACTCATGCAGGAAAGTACGTATCTCCATGACAAACTAATGTTTGGACCACATTTAAAATGCACAAATATTGCCATAAAACAAAACTGGGCAAGGAGAACCATACCAGAAGGAGTATAATATTTAATGGCAAATACACATATTATTGTAGCAGTTTAAATACACTTTTTATAATCATGAATGCTTAAGATTTCAACTGAAATGCCATTATTTCTCACAACCCTGGAAGATTGCTTGCTATTAAGATTCTCAATTCACCACCTCTGATGGCAGGGAAGGGTGGCGGTTAAGCTCCCAATGTTGGGTTGGGCTTGTGTTCTAAGCAAGCTTTAGTGTAGATTTCTCCCTGACCACTGCCGGGTGGTTGCTTCATGAAGGAGCCTCTAATCAAGTGAGGGTTTTTAGGGGCTCAAATACTAACTACACCAAATACTACCAGAACTATCCTTTTCTTCTCAGGTCTAACAACCCTTTGCACCAGCCCTATCCAGCTTTGGAGGCTGGGTTCTGGAGATCTTTGAACACAGCTGGACTCTCAGGTAGTCTGGTCTTTGGGGGCTGATATGCCTAAAATAACTTCGAATAGTTAAATCTGACCACGTGTGAAATGGCAGTTGCCTTTTAATTTTAATGGAATATTTTAGAGTATTTTTATGGAAAAGCTCTTAAAGTTTGTTTTTTCACTACCTTAATGAAAGGGGAAAATGTGTTGCTGTTGCTGTTATTTTTTATAATAAATTTAAAGCAGTTCCTGCAAATCTTAACAAGTAGAATCAAATATTTAATGCTTTTGGCAAAACCCCTTTATAAAATTTCCAGAACAAAATAAAATATTCTGAATTTAAACTTCCTTGAATAAAACAGACTGGATTTCGAAGAGTACTTACATCATGTATCGACATTTCCAAGTTAATTTAGTATGTGGAACCAAACCACATCATTTCCACAATAGTTACTGTTGCATCTGAAAAGATTTGTGGTCAGATTTTTAACCCAGAATAGAAAGTTGTTTTCATGACTATGATATTCCAGATGGAAATAGATTTGTTCTTTTTTATACCACATTTCTTTTATATATGCAAATCAGGGTACCTTATACTTGCTTTTTACATTGTAAAAGCTGCATCTTAAGAGATAATGTGGGTACTCTTTGGGACTTTGCAAAGGCTGGTTCTTTTGGACAAGAGGTAGTGATGAGCTGGAAATTTTTAACAAAAACCTCTCCAGGAAAAAAAAATAAGTCAACAACCACCTCCATTTGATGATTCCTAATAGTGTAAGTGTGAAACATGGAGGTAAGAACAGGTGTGTAAATCACCTCTTGCCAGTCCACGCCAGCCTCCTGCAGCAAACCATTGATGACGGGTTCCTTTATATTTGCTAAACATGCAGTATGGAAGCCGTCAGTTATAAAAGCCTTTGTTAATGGTAAAATGGTTTAACTGAGTAAGATGGACTAGTAAGTTGCTGTGGGCATAGACATCTGGGAAGTTTTCAACAGGACTTAGTAATTTTTCAGATGGATCATTCTGAGAAAATGCCTACTAATAAACTATCCATTATATGGTCTGACGAAAGGAATGGAAATAGAAAAAGTCAAAGAAGTAGTTTTTTTTATTTCTGTCATCTGTTATTCATAAAGAATCTGACCCGTTCTGTTCTGAATGAGCTTTGAGCTGGATCGTTGAAAACTATCATCATTTGTATGATAGGATGCTAATATAATTCTGAGAAAAATGTCTTCCAGGGAAATATTTTATTAAAATGGTCATAGCTAACATTTATTGTGGTAGCCTCTATTTTAAGAGATTCTCATGCATTATCTTACTGAAGCCTCACAACAATCTTTTTTATTCCCCCCACTCCCATTTTACAGGTGAGAAAACTGAACACAAACAATTGTAGTCACTTGTCCAAGTTGCCACAACTGCTCGCCGGGCTCAACCCAGGCAGTCTGCCTCAGGGGCTTGTGCTCTCAGTAACACACTCTTACAAGTCAGGTGTTGGTTTTGCTTTGTTTTGCTTGAAAGAAGCCTACTCATTACTATAGTTAGCTGGTCACTTTGAATGTTTCAAGTTCTACTTTTAGGTCATTCAATCTATGCACGGTTCTTTCCACATATGTGCTTAAGAGCTACAGTGAAGCTATCATTGATTTTCAGAAGAGTAGACAGTCTGAAAACCATCTTAAGGTTAGGACAGTTCTGGGCTAGGTAATTTTTGGATTACATTAATAAGATGGAGATTAAATAGTAATGAGTTAAACCATATCCTTGTCTTTAGTTAATTGAAATCATCCATCAAACTATAAATGTATATTCTTTTATCCCTGCCTGGAATGGAGATATATATATATATATATATATATATATAACCTAAAATTCAACATATATATGCACATATATGTGAACATGGACATAACACATGTGCAAATATATATATGATCTTTTTTTAAAGAAGTAAAGAAATCCAAATTGAGGGAACATAAGAATAGGAAAAATAAAATGGAGCCAAGAATGTTGACAGGACACAAAAACCACATTTCAAGGTCTTATACTTTCTAGAGCTGCATTACGATTTTGGGTCTGAAACTTTTTAGGGCCAAAGCAGGGGAGGGAAATAATGGGGTGCCTATGTTATTCCAATTGAAAATTATTTGTATATACTTATAATCACATAGTGATAACAACCTTACTGTTAACATCCAGAATTAATCCACATCTAAGAATCTCCGCCATCTCTCAGAGCACACACATCCCTTAGCAGAATTTTTCACCACCACACCATCACCAACTTCCATTTTAAGATCTTTTGGAATTCTTTTCATTGATTGGGTGTATTTGTATACTCTCCTATCATTGTGTTTTTGATTCCTGATTCCTTAGGAATCAATTGCTAAAACGTTAGCAATTGACTTAACTTTAAGGTCAATCATCAGTTGTTATTTGAACTTAACTGCAGGCTTTACGTTTGATTACAGTTTTTTTTCTTATATTATCTTCTTTCTTAAATTCAGTTTTTTAGTTTGTTATAGTACATTATTATTTTCTATTTTTTCAGAAAGGCTGTATGTGTTCAACTCAGACTTTGCATATGATTATTTGCCCTGGTTTACATTTTTAAAAATTTTTAAAAATTTTCCTGGTTTTTAAAGGATGGTTTAATTTTTCATGTGAATTCTGATTGTCCCTGGTTAATTCAAAGTATTGTTCTGTTGTCTCCTGGCATCTGTTGTTACAGGTGAGAGGTCCGATGCTGTTTGAATTTTTCTTTCCACTTGGTTATACTCTATTTCTTTCATAGTCTATTACAACTTCCTACTTAATGTTGGAGATAATTCATTTTAATACAGTGTGTCTAGATGTTACTGCTTGCCCTACTGAAGAGACTTTGTTCATCTGGCAGAAACTTTGTCTTGCTGTTCTTGTTTCTGCTACTTATTTTATTTTTTCCTTCTATTTTTTTTACTGTAGCTGTCTTGAACACTTACTAGATGGACTTACTAGATGAACGGCATAACTTTTAGATATACATATCTCATCTTTTCTCTATTCCTTTTTTTTTTTAAAGATTTTATTTATTTATTTGACAGAGATTACAAGTAGGCAAGAGAGGCAGGCAGGGAGAGAGAGGAGGAAGCAGGCTCTCCGCGGAGCAGAGAGCCCAATGTGGGGCTCGATCCCAGGACCCTGGGATCACGACCTGAGCCGAAAGCAGAGGCTTTAACCCACTGAGCCACCCAGGCGCCCCTTCTCTCTTCCTTTTAATCTCTATTCTTATCACTAATTTCTGATACTATCTTTTTTTAAAAAAGATTTTATTTATTTATTTGACAGAGATCACAAGTAGGCAGAGAGGCAGGCAGAGAGAGAGGAGGAAGCAGGCTCCCTGCTGAGCAGAGAGCCTGATGCGGGGCTCAATCCCAGGACCCTGGGATCATGACCTGAGCCAAAGGCAGAGGGTTTAACCCACTGAGCCACCCAGGCGCTCCTCTGATACTATCTTTTGGCTTACCCCTCCAATTTACTATTTTAATCTGAGGTCTCAGTCATTCTGCAGCTCAGCCGCATTTTAATAATCTTAATAATTTCCAAAAACTCTGCTTCTTTTTCATCTCATCCTGTTTCAAAGTTTTTTTTTTTAATTTGACATCTTTTCCTTTTGAAACTACCTATAGTTACAAACTGTGTTTTTCTGATGATTCTTTCCAATTCCTGCATTTTTTCTTCTTTAGGAATTAGCTCTTTTATGGAATATTGCAGGTTTTTAAATTTTTTAATTTAATTTTATTTTTTCAGTGTTCCAAGATTCATGGTTTATGCACCACACCCAGTGCTCCATGCAATACGTACCCACCACCTGGCTCACCCATCCCCCTACCCCCTTCCCCTCCAAAACCTTCAGTTTGTTCCTCAGAGTCTACAGTCTCTCAGGCTTCGTCTCCCCCTCCAATTTCCCCCAATGAAAAAACCAAAGGATAATTGACTCTCTCTGCTTGACTTATTTCACTCGGCATAATCTCCTCCAGTCCCGTCCATGTTGAAACAAAAGTTGGGTATTCCTCCTTTCTGATGGCTGAGTAATATTCCACTGTATATATGGACCACATCTTCTTTATCCGTTCGTCCGTTGAAGGGCACCTTGGTTCTTTCCACAGTTTGGCGACTGTGGCCATTGCTACTATGAACATTGGGGTACAGATGGCCCTTGTTTTCACCACATCTGCATCTTTGGGGTAAATACCCAGTAGCGCAATTGCAGGGTCATAGGGAAGCTCTATTTTTAATTTTTTGAGGAATCTCTGCACAGCATTGCAGTTTTAAAACAAGTGGTTTGAGGGGCGCCTGGGTGGCTCAGTTGGTTAAGCGACTGCCTTCGGCTCAGGTCATGATCCTGGAGTCCCGGGATCGAGCCCCGCATCGGACTTCCTGCTCGGCAGGGAGTCTGCTTCTCCTGCTGACCTCTCTCCTCTCATGCTCTCTCTCTCTTAAATAAATAAATAAAATCTTTAAAAAAAAAAAAAACAAGTGGTTTGGGAGGTTGGGGGAGCCAGGTGGTGGGTATTATGGAGGGCATGCATTGCATGGAGCACTGGGTGTGGTGCAAAAACTATGAATTCTGTTACGCTGAAAAGAAATTAAAAAAAAAAAACAAGTGGGTGGCCTTCTCATGCAGTTGATATTTGGTTTCCTGCTCACGCTTGCTGGTGAGTCCGCCGTCAGAGGTTTTTAACTTGAGGACCACAGACCAATGCAGATAGAATATCTGATAGAATTATAACTGTTCGTTGTGTGCTTTTATCCTGGTTACATTCTTGTTCTTCTGCAGGTGTCTTCTGTGTTAGAGATTTACCAGTACAGACCAAGGGCAAATCCCACTTGAGGGACAGCCAAATGATAAAATTCTGTACGCTAGGTTTTCCCACATCAGAAAAATCCAAGTGTTGATACTGACACAAACATTTAGGGATATTTTAGTTTGCACCAAAATAATTTGTCATCACTCAAATTTAGAGATGGAAGTCATGGTTCCTGCCTATATTTTTAGCTTATTAAGTAAAGTTTTGCTTCTTAAACTTATTTAATTTCATTTTAGAATTAGCTCATAATGGTAATTCTTCATAATTTCAGTTTTTAAATCATATCAGAACTTTTTAAATAATGGAGAAGAATAATTTTGAGATGATAGAGAATTGAAAAAAATCATCCCACCTCCCCCAGTTTTAAGTATAAAACTCAAAATCTCAAAAGATTAGTCCCATCTCAGATTGGATCCCTAAATATGCAATACGATTGTGGGTAAGAGGTTATTGCTTGGTGCGGTGGGGAAATAAGCATCGCCTCACAGAGCTTTGGCCGTGTCTAGAAAGGGCTGGGGGAAAGGTAAGGTCAGAATTTATTGAGGATTGTAGTTTTGCTTAAATCTGATCTTTCAGTGTGGGGAATTGATTAGGATCGGACAAGCAGTCCAGAATTGGTAGAAAGATCAAGGGGAAGGTTTTGAAGCAAGGGATTCAAAGAATTCAGGGGCTATACCTGTCAGTCAGTTTCCACGGAAGAATTGGTGGGTCCTTGGGGAAATTCCTGTAGTGAACATTCACACCATTTCTTGGTTGGATAGGACAGTCCTAGTAAAGTCTAAAAAAGTGCTAATGAAGACAGAGGAATAGAAAAATCACATGAATGTAGGCATTAAGATGTGGTCTCCTTCCTCAGTGCCCAAGCTGATATGTGGGTAGATGATTTTACTTCTCAAGATTCTCAAGATTTATCTGGGTTGTACAACCCTGCATTTGCTCTGTGGTCAGATCTTTTCGGGGTCCTCCTGATTCTCTACTCCTCAATTTCACCTATAGCAGGAATACCAGTGGGGTACCTGGCACATTCTGAAGTCTTTGGATCATGGCATGAGACCCCGTGATTCTCCAAAGCCCGCATCCAAGAGACAGAAGACCCAAGGTTCAGTTCGTCTGCTCCCCAGCATGGGCAGGGGCAGGACATGTGGGCTACCAGCCTCGCACGGTGTGACTCTGTAAGCAGCAAGAGAGCATTAGCTACGGAGAAACGAGGGCCTAGCAGTGGATAATATATAAGCAGTTTGTTTCCAGAGTGACCGGTGAGATTATCGGGATGGGATTAAAAACAAAGGCTCTTTAAGGGTGGCTCTCAATTAGCTCTTCTGTTCCACGGACTTTGTCAAGGCCCCGGCTACAGCCCAAAACAGCTGTCACAGTGTCAGTGATGAGTAAGTCTCTCCTGTGACGAACACAATCTTTCTCTTCTTCTCCCTCCAAATACCCATCACCTTCCTACCTGTATATGTAAGATCCAAATGTCCATTTTATTTCATTTTGCACTGAGACCCCTGTTAATGTACTGTTTTCTATCTTTAAGGTACTTCCAAAGGAGCATGATAGCCAAAGTTCCAGAGCACCCATCAGATTGTTTTGTGCCAAGGTACTGAATTGGGGGGGGGGGGGAGAGGCTGAGTAAGAGGAAAAAAAGATTTCAAAATCTTACTTCAGGGATGCTTAAAGGACCTCTCTGCTTTCAAAATTTTCAGAGCAAGATAGGGTCCTTTGTTTTTCGTAGCTTGGAGTAACTTTCCTGCCAACCGCCCATCTAACCTCTGTCACTAGAAAGCTATGCGCTGGCAAACCGGCCTCGGCAGTTCAAGGTTGGAGAACCCCAGCCAACGCCCGAGGGCGGGACAGAACCCAGGCGCCAAGCAGTGTCCTCGGGCTGCTAATTTGCTGGACACACAGAGCCCTGTTCTGTAGCCTCCCCCTAGGTTGTGGGTGAGTGGAACCCATTAACATTTAAAAATATTTGCAGAAATCAGAGGGGGAATAAGGTATTTCTGGAGGGCCAGTACTCAGTGCACTTTCGTGCGTGCCAAAGTTTGCTGGCACGGCTCAGGCTGTGACAGAGAACATCTGGGCGACCGCTGCTGGAGCGTATAGTGGGGTGGAGGGCAGGGAACAAAGGGGGCTTGTGAGAGCATGGTCCAGGGGGGAAATGCTCTGCGCAGAGGCGGCCTCACTTAATGCCTATCCCAGGCTCAGCTGGGGGAGGGGATTGAGGACAGGAATGGAAGGTTTCGCCCTTCTGTTGCCTCGGTGATGAATGCTGGGGACAGGAGCAGCACAGCACTAGGTAGTAGGGTGGCAGAGACTTTCGTTTCCGCTGCTACACAGATATGTGCCCAAGTACGAAGACGCGGCCGACAACAATCACCCCTGTTAGCCCCTTCATGCTGTCCCTCTCTTGGAGCCACGTGGCTGGGGTAAGGGAGCAGGAAGTAGATTGGAGAGGAGGGAGAATTGGTAGAACATTTCCAGTCCAGACAGATTTGTCATTGTTTCCCCCATTGCCAGTCCCATCCATATGGAAACAAGATAAAATGAGTCGCATATCATGAATAGGTATATTTCAAACAGAAGTGCTTTTATTGACTGGAAGGTTAAGGTCAGACTGTTGAAAATCTGTCATTCGTGAGTAGAATTTTGGATTGGATCCTGATTTATGCATGCCGCACCTTATGAGCATGCACGTCTGTGCAAGAGAAATCCATGTTTGGGCATTTATTAAGTCACGGAAGCCGCGAGTTGCTGATATATGATAGGAACCACTACACTTCTTTATACGAGTGAATGAACCACTACCCACTTTACCGGTCATAAGCTAGTTTATTTGTGAGCTGGCCTGGGTGTTCCAATAAGTGTGATGTATGGACTTCATTTTCAAAGTCTTCCCTCTCTGCATGCTTTGTTCTCCAGGTCATTCTTACCTTAGTGCTCAGCTCTGAAAAATGAGTCCCACACTTTTAACATTGCGAAGAGCTTTCTGTCCTGTGGATTCATCTCAAAACCCAGACATAAAACTTAAAAGTGCTACAGGTTTTGTGATGGCAGGGATGTCAATACTGTTGGCCTCAGGATGCCAAGTTTCTGGAATCTTCACAATCCATTCATTTAACAATATCAACTGTGTACTGCAATGGACTCTAGGGTTATGATGTTCAACAAGACAGCCCCTCCTTTCCAAATGATATACTTGATACTTCAAATAGTGAATTCTGGCTTGCTTGAAAATAGGTAGGCAAACATTATTCAATTCCCCTAATTGCTCTGATGACTTTTATTTTATATTGACTTCTGCTGTTTCAGATTGTTCACAACATTTTTAAACGTACACTGCTAAGATTGCCTGTTCTCTGTCCAAAGACAGCTACTAAATTAAGGCTAGTCTCTGACTTCGAATTTTAGGTGATCTGCTAACTATGATCTGTCTGTCTGCCTATATTTAGCATAAAACAGATCACCTAGTGTCTTAAGAGGTTTGACTTTGGCAAAAAATAGTTTAAGAACTATTGTTAGTCCTAAGTTTGTTGAGAATTTGAGTTTACTTCAATTATTTGTGTTAAGAATTATACTCTGCTACTCATGGCTTCACATTTCTAATTGATTTTTAATATTTTAAGATTTTCTTTTACCCCTAAGTTTTTCTAAGACGTTGCCCTTTCCCTCTCTTGCATTTTCCAAGCAATAGATCAGATCCATCAAAAGGCAGGTTTATGGCCAGTTGCTCCAGGAGAAACCATTTGTCAAACTAAAATCACTACAGATTACTTCAAATTCCTTCAGGTAGTCTCTCTCTGAAATACAATTATCATAAACTATAAACTCCCTTATCTCAGAAGTGATAGGCATCTTGTGTTATGTAGAAATAGAACCTATAACTCAAGCTATAAAACAATTATCTTGACCAATTTTTAGTCTGATGAAAACACCAGAAAGATGCATATTAACACTAAATTTTGCCTCCATCCTTGCACAACTCTGTATCTGTTGGTAAGAAACTGTACCCTAGGTGAGTAGCTCCACTTCCATTTGAGGTTAACTGACATTTGTATGCAGTCATTGCCTCTGGTATGTATTGGATGTTCAGATGTTAAATAGAACTTACATTCTTGAAATCAAGACATCTTAAGGATTGAGAAAATGGATTATCAGTCTTAGTCATATCAGGGGTATAGAAGTTGACACCAAAATCCTGAAAATACTGTCAAATGTATCCGGCACATGTTAACTGAGAGTGAACCTACATATGTGTGTTTGTTTCTCTGATCTCCAAATTGTTATGTCACTTTTGTGTTATATGGAGACTCAAACACCCCAAATGATTCATTAGGTCCCAAAGAAAATGTAGACATCATCATTTTAAACCCGAGAGTAAGTTTTTTGAATTCATTATTCTGAAGCAAATAACTGAGTTTTGACTAGAACCTTCGGAGGGTCTACTGGGATTTTGTTTCCTTGACCAGACTAACTAAAGTGAGTCCTTTGGAATTAACCCTCCATCGAAGGGAAGTGTTAGTGGTATAGGTCCATGTCCTGATTTCTTCCTTCATCTGTGTCCAGTCACCAATGGCCTCTTAACATTTGGTGTCTATTTCCCTTTGTCCATCCAATTGGCTCATAGCAACCTGTTTTAGCTGGTAAGACTCTGGAGTGACGAACACATCCAGTGGTCAGTCTTACGAAAGCAATGGCTTATCCACATTGCCTATGGCTCCACAGTTGGTTTTCAAAGAGGTCTTCTGAGTTTGATGTCAGGGACCCATTGCCCATGGAGAATCTCGGGCATTAAGGCCACCTTGCACAGTTGTTGGTTAGTCCAAAGCTGTCCACTGGGATAACATAGGTGCCTACAGCGGGAGAGTTTGGGGTTGCCCATCTGGACACGAGGGAGAGAATCGACCCAGCTGCTACAGATGTTCCAAAAAGCTCTGTGTTTTTCGTGACTGATTTTATAACCCTACTTCATCCCATCTCTGGATGAGCTCAGCGGTCTTGTCAGCCCTTCGTCTGCAGAGTGGCCCTGCTCTGCTGCTTCGGCCAATGAACGTAGTCTTGAAGCACCCTTCAGGCAGGAGATGTGACACGTTTATTGAGCTGCTCAGGCATTTCTGTTACACAACTCCACAAACAACCTCACTGCCGTCTGAAACCTCAGCTTGAGCCCATCCTTATTCTACCGCATTACCTTTGCCCAGTCCCTGAACCAGACCCGAAGGGTCATGACCCACGTAACAGTCACGCACAGCCCACTGTGGGCACGGTTCTCTCGCCTCTAGCATGCTGATTCCCTCTTTAATGTGAGCTCACCAGTTGTTCTGTTCATGTAAGCTCAAGTATCGGCTGGTAATTTTGGCAACATAAATATGCACGCATTACCACAAACCGTCATTAATAACAAACTTCCCTGGAACATTCGGAAGTTCAGCAGCAGGTGTGATATCAGAACTTGCCACGACCACGGTTGTTCAGCGCTACGCAAACCATCCTGAACGAGTCACTATTGCCCAGAGAGAGATGATCTGTTTTTCTTTTGTGTAAAATATTATTCGATTCCAAAAAATCTAAGCTTAATGAGGAGCCACATTGAAGAAATAGGGTTGAAAACATGCTGAGCAGAAATCTCAGTGAGGCAAAGAGCGGCAGAGTGCGGTCAGACTCTGTAAGCAACGACGCCCCTGCTCCGACAGAAGGAAATGTGTACCAGTGTTGTCTCATCTAAGCGAAAGGTCATTTTCAAAAGCAATGTATGAAACTTCATATAAAACTGACAACTGTAAAAGTAATATTTGTTTTGCCATTTTCCTCTTTAAATGAGTGTAGGATGGGCGGTGTGTGACGTGAATCCTCACTCGGGGATCTTGTTCCTCTGACTTAAGTTTATTCCTAAGAGACCATATGGCAACAAAGGTCGGACATGGTCCCTGCAATAAAATCCTTGGTGGAACCACTTGAGCTAGTAACCCGATGTTTGTTTATAATCTGATTTTTTGGGCTTCATTTACCACAGAGGAGATTAAAGGCTTCAATTCATCTCTTTCCTGTAGCATGCCTCACGGGGAGAATATGTTGTCCCTCGTGATGTTTAAAGAGTTCTCCAGCTGCTGGGTTTCTAAAGGTGTTTCTCAACCTTTTTATAACCTCTGCCCCTCTTTGATAAAGAAAAATCTCATGTTTCTCTGGAAATTATTTTATGCCCTGCCTGTTAATGGGGAAGACGGTAATGGGTGAGGGGTGGGGAGGGTTGGTGGTTCCGTTTGTTTCCTGTTTTCTGAGTTTCTTCACCGGCCACAAAGATTATATCAAACTTTCTCCTGTAGCTTTTTTTTTTTTTTAAAGATTTTTATTTATTTATTTGACAGAGAGAGATCACAGTAGACAGAGAGGCAGGCAGAGAGAGAGAGAGAGGGAAGCAGACTCCCCGCTGAGCAGAGAGCCCGATGCGGGACACGACTCCAGGACCCTGAGATCATGACCTGAGCCGAAGGCAGCGGCTTAACCCACTGAGCCACCCAGGCACCCTCTCCTGTAGCTTTTGAAAAATCTTTTTGTTTAGTCGTTTTTAGATATGGAAAGATACAATATTGAACACGTTTTATCCAGTCTATGTATGTTCCACACTTCAGTTCTATTACCCTTCTCTAAATATGCAAGACTATAGCAGAGTGCTCTGATAAATGGAAATAGTATTGTTTCTCAAAGTGTTAAACTAAAACTAAAATTTTGAAGCATAGGATATGTTTTTAGCCCCTCTGAGGCTAAAAATATGAATCTGGTTTATGTATACCTCAAAATTATAATCTATTTTTTTAGTTCTTTAAGCAATGGTTTTAGTACAAGATAGACAACAACCAATTTCAGAGAACAATGAAAATACTATCGTGTCATTTTCCACTTACCCAGCCAAATGAAGGAATTCTTAGGGGACATCTTCAAACTGTTACTAATCACCAACAAGTAGTATTCTAATACCAACAAGTATTGTGCTTTTAGCTCTTTTTGTCTTCATTGGTAAATTTTTCAGTTTATCTGATGAGAATACATCTAGATATCTTTTCCCTGTATCAAATCATCTCCTGTTATTAGCAAAGTCTACTTTTAATCTAGTCCTGAATTTGATTTACAAGGTTACTAATAATCAGCCATTTTACTTAGAAAACTAGAAGATTTAAATGGAGCTTCTGCACTGGTCATGCTGACTTCCAATGATAGGACACTGCTCCTTTCCGTGTAGTCCACATAACCTTTTGTAAAATCTTTTGGTTACATCTGTGATTCCCTTAAGTAGCCACTTTTTTTCTCTCTCTCTTTTTTTTTTTTTTGCTATGAGCCAGAAACTGTTAGGCATTCATACCCCTGTGCCTCCCTAATCGCATAGCAGTCTATTAAGGTAGTCAGTGTAATCCCCATTTTCCAGATGAAGAAACTGAGATTCAGAGAGATGAAGTAACTTTCACAAGGTCAACCAGTTAGTAAACGATAGAGCCAGAATTCAAACCCAGATCTGTCTGAGTCCAAAGCCTGTGGTCTGCAGTGTGACTGCATATAGTTTTCAGACGTGATACGTGACCCCTCTCCCGGCATTCTTTGGATCTTCACTGAATTACTTCTGGAGCCAGTTGCTTTATTTGATCTATCTTGTCTGAACTTTTGATAAATATCTCATACCACCTTGGACAATATGCAGGTCACTTGCCGATGTTCCCAGTCTTCTAGTTTCCTTTGAGGACCCTGAGCTAGACTGTTGCTAAGCAAGTCCCTGTTGGTATAGTTTGCTCAGACCAAATGCTATGGATGTCTTCTTTTATCCTGTAGAGTCATTTCTCCCCCCTTGTGGAACTTCTCCTTTGCATTAGGAGAATAGGAATAGGCTAAAGTTTTTTCTAAACTTGAAAATTCAAGAAGTTGTCAATGGACATTAAAATACTTTCTGTCCTGGGTTAGCAAAGTTTCCCCAAGACTACATTTTGACAAACCAGATTTCATGTGCGAGAGGCATTGATGTCACAAGATGTGAGAATGGTGACCATGCCCCGAGAGCACTTTTCCATCTCTGCAACTTGAGAAATGTTCACAGGAATTTCGGAACCCAAGAAAGTATTGATGGCAGTGAAAGTTCTGTATATTAAAATACACTATTTGGAATTTCTTCAGTGAGGGTAACCAAATTTGAGGACCAACTTCATGTTTCTTAGATATCTTAATTCCTTGGCAACAATACCAGATCACTTTGATAAAATTTGGCCCTGGAACTTTTTGATGATGAAGATAACTATCATTGCTATCCTCTAGAGCTGAAAAGTAAAATTACATGTGGCAATCTAGACCTTTTTTTCCTCACAGTATTGGCAGAAAGGTAGTTGAGTTTCACAAAATATACCCACTGAAATTCAACCATTTCTGAAATGAGAGAGGGTGTCATTTTCATGTACTGAATGATGAATGTCCTCTGGAAAAGATGCAGACAGAATAAATAAGTGTTAACATAAAGAATCTGATCCCCTAGTTAGCAGCGAAGTTTAAGAAAATTTCCCAAAGAAGACATAAAGATGGCCAACTGTCATATGAAAAGATGCTCAACACTGATTATCAGGGAAATGCAGATAAAAACTACAAAGAGAGACCACCTCACACACGTCAGAATGGCTAAAATCAACAATAGGTGTTGAAGAGGACATGGAGAAAGGAGAATCCTCTTGTACTGGGGGTGGGAATGCAAAGTGGTATGGCCACTCTGGAGGTTCCTCAAAAAGTTAAAAATAGAGCCACCCTACCACCCAGCAATTACACTACTAGGTATTTACCAGGATGTAAAAATACTAATTCAAAGGGAGACACACACCATGATGTTTACAGCTCCATTATCTATAAAAGCCAAATTATGGAAACAACCTAAGTGTCCGTCGACTGATAGATGGATAAAGAAGATGCGAGACATTTATATTTCATATATCTCACCAAAAAATGAAATCTTGCCATTTGCAACAACATGGATGGAGCTACAGAATATTATGCTAAGTGAAATAAGTCAGAGAAAGACAAATGTCGTGTGATTTCACTCGTATGTGGAATTTAAGAAACAAAACAAACAAGCGAAGAGAAAGAAAAAGATTGAGAGAATCAAGAAACAGAGTCTTAACTATAGAGAATAAACTCATGGTTCCCAGAGGGGAGGATGGTGAGGGGATGAGTGAAGTAAGTGATGGGGGTTAAGGAGTGCCCTTGAAGTGATGAGCTCCAGGTACTGTATGTAAGTTTTGACTCACTATATCGTACACCCGAAACTAATGTTACACTGAGTGTTAACTAACTGGAATTTAAATAAAAACTTTTTAAAAGATATTTAAGAAAATACAGGGACAAATAGAAACCATAAATTTTTAAAGGCCAGCATTTTAGGAATTCAAATATCTGATCCATGTTCTTCCACTTAAAACTAGGTAGTAAATGGAATGTCCAGTTTTATCAATGGAGTAATTCTATTTTTAGAAAGTTCAAATACTAAGCTTAAACTGAATTATAAGTTTAAACTGAAATATTTAACGTAATTTTGCTCATAAATGCTAATGATCTTTTTAAGTAGATGTCAATTAAGTGGAATTATTAAGTAACTGTCCGAGTGATTCTGTATACATTTCTAAATTACATTTATCTTGTTTGTTAATGTAGGAAAGGTTAGTTTCAGGAAGGATTTTTCTTATAGAAATTGGGAACAAAGGAATAAGAAAAATAGGTTTAATACTAATTAGAAGTTATTTGTTCAGTTCTGACATTTGGAAATGTAATCAAAATTATTTTTCCAACCAACTCTATATTTCTAAATTCTTCCTAGATCTAAGACTATGTTGCAGAGGAACACTGCTTTTTCCAAAGGGTATATTTATTATTTTGAACATATAATATAGCCTCCTGGAAGAAGCCCTACTAGGTGGCTTCCCTGTTATACACAATCTTAAGTTATTTTGACTTTATTATAATGGAAGTATTTAGGTTCATTTCAGTGTTATTTATGTATGTTAGGACCTGGGGAAGATACAACGTTAATTCCCATCCTTAAGCTCCCAGGAGATGCCATCTGGTTGGAATTCTTCATTTTTGAATAGTGCTATTTGCCTTTTACAAATGAATGCTACATGCTTCATCTTCGTTTTGTTCTAACAATCCTATGTAACAGGGCAGATGAGAAAACCCAGCACAGAGAACTTGTAGAGTCATTTTATTATACAATAGTTAGCTGTTAAGGGAATCAACCCTAGATCCAGAGTCTTCTGATCCAGACCAGAAGACAGAAGTCTAAAGCAGGAGTCTGGAGGACGGCGTCTGGTCCCGGTTGTCCGGTTACCCGCTGGGCAGCCTCGGCGCAGGCACTACTCCGGGCCCTCGCTTTCCCGGACTGTCTGATAACCGGGCTGAGGGCGGCGACCTCTAACCCTCCTCCCAGCTCTGCACCTCCCGGGCCGTTTTCCCTCAGGAAAGCGCCGTGACAACCCGAACAAAGACCTGCTGTTCAGAGGCGGAGTTTCCTCCTCAACTCCCCTTTCCTGGGACGACAGTCTCGTTTCTCTCTGTGAATCCAGCTGGAACTGCGGTTTTCTGAAGGTGTGCCATGCCCCCGTCCTCCCTAATGCGCCTCACTAGAGGTCCGCGCTCCCGGCCCCTTCTAAAGGACTCCCCACGCCTAGGACCCCTTTTTCAGAAGCGCCTCTGGCTTCTGGGACCTCACGTGAAGCTCGCTGCGTGGGAAAGCCCGCAGTTCTCCTGGGCAGAAGCGCTTGCTCCGGCGGGGCCCGTCGAGAGGCTTCCACGTCGCGTCCACCGCGCCTCCCCAGACCTCGCCAAGACGCTCCCGCCGTCCCAGCCGCGGAGCGTTGGGAATCTGAGGCACGGCAGGCTGAAGACTGAGGAAATCAGGCCCGCTCTCTTTCCACACACGGTCGTACCACTTCCCACCATCACTTTTCAGCATTTTTCTTGACCTGCTTAGTCGAATGTGCCAAAGCCCCTGACACAGGCCGGGGTCAGCCTCAGCGCCGCCGCGGAGCGACAGGAACGGGCGTCCCCAGCCCACCCCAGCGTCTCTCCCCCCGGCCCGCCGCAGCGGCTGCGGGACCGACCTGCGGCAGGTGGAAGAGACTTAAAACCTCACGTTTGCGCCAAAGACCGCGAGTTCACGGGGTGGCCAGGGGCGTTGCTCAGGGGCAGCCGAGCTTTCTTGGAAGGTTCCCTCTGGCACCGCGCGCTAACGACGAGGCCCGCCGCGTGCAGCCCGTCGGGCAGGTCGGCCGGCGCCCGGGCCGCTGCCTAGTGTGCGGGTCCTCCCGGGCCCCGCCGTGGCGCCCACGCGCGTCTGCACCGGGCGGGCCCTGCGGCGGCCGGGGCCGGGGTGGCGAGAGCTCGGGCGACCCGCACGGGCACGACGCGGACGCGGGGCCGGGTGTGCGCGCGCGTGGCGGGGCTGCGGGGCTGCGGCCCGGGAACAAACCCCGCGCGGAGCCCCTGCAGGCGCGTCGGGCCCGAGGCCGTCTGGCCGCTCTGTTCCTCGACGCCTTCGTCTGGGAGACTTTTCCCGAGGCGTCAGCTGGACTCCGCCGCCGGGGCCCTTCCCAGCCCGGCCAGAAGCCCGGTCCCCGGCGAGACGCCCCCGACGTCCGCACACCCCGGGCCAAACCCGTGGCGGGGCTGCGGGGGCTGCGCGCGTCTCGCCCCCTCGTGAGAGGCGTTACCGCGGCCGCGACAGACCTGTCCCCCCGCTCTGTGGGACGCATTCGAAGGCACCAATTTTGTTTCCACAGTAGAGGCCGCGTCGCAAGTCAGAAGGAGCCTGAACCTCCAAGCCAGACCCGGTTTCGAATCAGTGTCACTGCTCTGTTGCCTTTAACTAAGTACTCAAAGGGGAGCCTCAGCGACTTCATAGGGAAACCGGGGACCGGAATGTCCAACTCCGTCCGGGCCCGCGCGTCACGTTTCCGTGTGTCTTGCCTGAGGCCTCGGGCCTCGGGAGACACAAGAAGCGTTCAGCGTCCTCGCGTTCTTCGACCTGCGATATCCCGATAATCCAAAGTCTGACCCCTTCCTTTCGGAAGAAGTTGCTTCCTTCTCAGTAATGGCAGCTTGATAAGGGCCTGGGATGCCTTGGCGGTGGCCGGGCTCCGTCACCTGAGATACTCACAGAGACCAGAGTCGGGAAGTCAGCCATGCCGGAAGCCGTGAAAAGGACGTCATTTCTCCGTGGACCTGTTGAATGAATGAGCTCTAGTCCTGGTGTACTCCGATATGCCTGCCAACTGTGCCGTCTAGGGGATGGCAAACATTTTTAAATTAAATTTTTAAAAGACAACCAAATGAAGTTAAGTGTAGTGGAGAAAAGAAATAAAAGCTGAGATCCTGAGTTCCTTTCCAAATCTAAGCTACACGATTCAATGTCTAAATTTCCAGAAAAGTGGAAAATTATTCACCAAATTGAAAATGTGGAAGTGGAAATTTCAGGATCTTTTGTAAATGTGTTCAACCCTGCTTATTTAATCTTAGGTTCTTTTCCTTCCCGACTGGCCCATCTAGTCCGAGTGTCTTGCTGGTCCACTCAGCATCCCTGTGTCCATGTAGATGTGACTCCCTTCACCTGCAACTTTTTCAGACCACGACTTAAAACGCTCTTAATCCTGCCCAGGTTGCACAATTTCACGAGCTGGTGAGACTAAATGACCTTTAAGATTTCTCAGGTTTAAGATATTTTGATTTCTCTAACCCTGCTAACGAAGGAAGAGACTACACTGTGCTCCCCACCTTTTTACTTCTGAGTTGTATTTTCTGGGGTCGGTTGTCATGATGAACTGTTTTTAGCTTTTCTCGTATCAGAGCTCCCAACAGGAGAAGCTGGAATGTAGGGCATGCATTACATGAAAAGTGAAATGTTTTGAAAGGGCTTTGAAGTGTTGAATAGGAATGTTGTATTAAGAACATTCCACCAAATGGAAGAAGCCTGGAGACTGGACAAGCTGTGGATGTGCAGATGGCATCACTAACCATCAGTCAAGCAGAGAATACAGCCTGTGTGTACAGATCAATACGTCACGTCTTTACACATCGGGATGTACCAAGAGGTTGTCAGCAATTGTTATCTCTGTGTGTACTGCTTCCAAGGAGAAGAGTCAAATTGCCCGTGTTACACACTGAGGAGTTTCAGTTTTGTCTGTACCAATATGAATGAATTTACTTACTATATCTCCTGGGAGAGAGGATGCTTCCACAAATGCAAATTGCCATAAAATGGTAGGTTTGTTTGTGGATGAGCTGGGAGGCAGCGGAGGGGCAGAAAGGAAGATGCTCTAGCTTTACCGTTCTTGTACAAATCTCGTTTATCCTAAAATCAGACGATCTACAAACTGTAATAATCCAGCGTGCTCTATACCGCCCCACAACACTGACATTTAGAATGTGGGCAAAGAGCTCTCCCCCAGTCAACACGAATGTTAAAGAATAGCAGAGAGCCTTTTAGGTCGGTATGACCATGAGTCAGCCAGCCACTGGAAATATTACAGAGAGGTGTTATTTCTCAGAGATAAGGAACAAAGAGGTCTTAATATCCGGCTCAGCTAGGGCAGGAAATTGCCTACTTCCTGAGCCAGAGTGGTAGAGGCCGTGGGATGGGAGCCAGATATTACAGGGAGGAGGCACGTGTGCACTGGAGGCCTCGGTATTTTATCGTCGGGCACATGGACTTTGTATCAGAATGTCAAGAACCCATTTTGCACAGAAAGATGCTTGGCAAAGAATTAATTACACTAAAGCATTTTTATAAATGTCATAGACAGACATTAATTTTCACAGGTGGATACTCACTCTCAGATGTTTATGCTTTCACTCCTGAACCTCCACTATCCATGGTATGTGACGACGTTTTAATTTTAAAGTCTATCAATTATCCTGTTAATTCTAAATTCCAGTATAAAAATGTAAGTACCAGGCTGACCTTGCATCCCTAGTCCTAATTACATACACGTGTTTTTATAGACCTTCTATCCAACCCCAGTGACACTAACCAGTTTGCAAAGCACTTAACCCCTCCATCTTTCTTGTCCTCATTTGTAAATCCAGGGTGTTGAACTAGATGATCTCAAAGGTTTGGGTTCTCTAGAAAACTGGCAAAAATCCCTCAAGTTTAAGGCTCTATGGTGGAAAAGGGAAATCCTAGGATCCTAGATACGGAACTTGAACCTCTGCATGACCAATTATTAATGTGTGACATTGGGAACATTCTTTAATCTCCTCAAGCTAGTTTCAACATTTGGAACTGGAAAAAACCTGAGTTTTATGGTTGTTATAAAATTAAATGACATGGGGCATTAAAGTGTCTGGCAGACAGGTATTTAAGCTGTTCCTTTTCCCTCCCTTCTCTTCTTCCAGCATGATGTAGACTTAATAGAATTTACTAACATTTATTAGAGAAAAGCCCAGGTTCAGATGGTAAAGCTGAAAGAAAAGTAGCAAAAGATTAATTTACAGGAGCATCTGAAGATGGGTTGAACCTTGACAAGGAAAAATAAGGATGAAGGACAGCCTCCACAGGGAAGAATATAATTGAAAGTGTGGTGGTTGGGACAAAATGGTATGTGTGGAGGACGGTAAGAGTCTGGAACTGCTGAAATGTGGACTATAGTGGCCAGAGTTCAGATATATATATTTTATGTGTTCCTTCCAATCTATCAGTTAATTTTTACTTAAATGTTTATATATCACACGCAATATCCTCTATCCCTTTTTTTCCTTTAAAAACACATCTTGTGCTGGCAAATTGAACATAATAATAAAAAAAAAATTTAAGGGGCACCTGGGTGGCTCAGTGGGTTAAGCCGCTGCCTTCGGCTCAGGTCATGATCTCAGGGTCCTGGAGTCGTGTCCCGCATCGGGCTCTCTGCTCAGCAGGGAGCCTGCCTCCCTCCCTCCCTCTCTGCCCGCTTCTCCATCTACTTGTGATCTCTCACTGTAGATTCTCTCTACTGATTCTCTCTCTGTCAAATAAATAAATAAAATCTTTAAAAAATTTTTTAATTAAAAAAATCTTGAAGATCATCCCCTATCTGTACATAAAACTCTTCCTTTATCTACTAGTTATCATATACGGTTATATGTGTAATGCTACCATTGTACGAGGAGTTCTCTATGTGAAGTGTGTAGGTGGCTACCATGTTCTGCTTTTCCAGACACACTTGCAGTGAGGAATCTCGTATATGTATCCCTTTACTACATGTGTGAGTAAATCTCTAGGACAGAGTCCTAAATGGGGAATTGCCAGTTAAAGGGTATGTGTTTTTGTGATCTGGGTTATTATGGTCAAAATACCCTACAAACGGGTTTTATTGATTTCAATGCACGTATCCTCTTTACAAGGGTGTTTCCCTGAACGCCAAAACACAAGTATCACACTTTCTGAATGTTGCCAATCTTTTAGACTAAAAAATTCTGTTATAATGTGCTTTAAAGTAGCAATTCTTGATCATTTTGTCATGCATTTGAGAGTTGTCTATATTTCCTTTCCTGTGATCTGTCTGTTCACAGTCTACGCTCATTAGGCTAACAGCTTGTTGGATTTTTCCTTATTAATTAGTAGGAATTATTTATATATTAGAGAAATTCGAGTTTTATATCTTATGCAAACAATTTTTCTCAATTTTTTGTTTGACCCTGACTTTGATTATTCTGATTCAAAATATTAAGTAAATTTCATATAGTCAAATTTATCAATTTTGTATAGCTTCTGGATTTCGTTTGTACTTAAACTTTTCACACTTAAGGAAGTAAAATTTTTTTCAGGGTTTCTCCTACTACTTTCATGATTTTATTTCTTACACTCAAATTTTTGATGAATTTTAAATTTATTCTGGTGAGAGTTATGAATCTAATTTGTATTTTTCAGGTGGCTATACAGATTTCCATCACAAATTGTTATATAATTCATATTTTCAATGCCATTTTGAAATGTTCCTTGGATCTTGTACGTATTTGGATCTACTTCTGGATTTTCTTTTTTCTTTTACAGGGCTGCCTGCCTATTCATGTGCAAATAGCAAATTTTAAATTTTTATTAGATTTATAAAACCCAGTAGAAGTAGTTTCTTTCTCTCACTTTAATTTTTCAGAAAATTTCTGGCTATATTTATTTGTTTATTTTTCTAGATGATCTTTAGAGTCAGCCTAGTCCCACACCTACTCTCTAGAACAAATGCATCAAATTTATGAATTAGCTTAGGTGACTTAGACTTTTTAAATATTTTTGGATATTCCTTTCCAAGCACATTCTGTACCTTTCTTTATGTGTAAGTGTGCATATGTGGATGTGTGTGTATATATGTATGTGAATGTGTGTCTGAGTGTGTTTTGTGATTCTCAAGAGAACTTTTAAACTTTCTTCACATTGATCCTATTTTTTTCTAGTTAAGCACATTCCTAGGATTTGGAGCTGTTATTACTTTGCTAAGTGGGATCTTTTCTCCTATAGGTTTTCTAAGTGGGATTTGTTTGTATGTATAGGGACTGACATTGTATGTTAATTTTTTTACCCAGACACCTTACAGAGTTATACTTTTTTAAATTAATTCCCTTGTTTTTCCAATTATACAATCATATCATCTGCAAACGATGATAATTTTATTTTCTTTTTTTTTAAGATTTTATTTATTTATTTGACAGAGATCACAAGTAGGCAGAGAGGCAGGCAGAGAGAGAGGAGGAAGCAGGCTCCCTGCTGAGCAGAGAGCCCTATGCGGGGCTTGATCCCAGGACCCTGGAGCCATGACCTGAGCCCAAGGCAGAGGCTCTAACCCACTGAGCCACCTAGGCACCTGATAATTTTACTTTCTATCCTTTCTATACCCTAGTTTATTTTTCTTATTTAATGGTGTTGGCTAATAACTCTAGGGCTATGTGAAGTGGAAAGTAGTGGTAGTAAACATTTATGTCTTATCTGTGACTTAAAAAAAATTTCCCTGGAAAAGTTTAAATGTCATTGGAATTTTCAATTTTTTTAAATTAACATATAATGTATTATTTGCCCCAGGGCTACAGGTCTGTGAATCATCAAGCTTACATATTTCACAGCACTCACCATAGCACATACCCTCCCCAATGTCCATCACCCAGCCACCCCATCCTTTCCACCCCCCAGCAACCCTCAATTTGTTTCCTGAGATTAAGAGTCTCTTATGGTTTGGCTCCCTCCCGACCCTGTCTTGTTTTGGAATTTTCAATTTAAGATTTGGTAGACATACCCCATTAAATCAGATAATGTTTGAGATATATGCTTCCTTGCATTAAAAAATGTAACTATTATTTTAATTAAGAGCTTTTAAAATCAAGAACACATAAACAGAGAACAACGGGAAAAAAATAGATCATATAGTGTGATATGTTTTAGTAGAAGCAGTAAGAACAGAAAACATGACATAAATGACAGAATTAAGACCAATCAAGACTGGTCTCCACAAATGTAAGTGGATAAATTACCTACCAGGAAAAACAAACAAACACGTTTGGTCAAAACAAAAAGCCCAACTCTATGTTTTGTATGAGTTATCCTGAAAATAGGTGTCTTGGAAGAGCGCAAATGAATAGTTAATTAAAAAAAAACCCTCAGATCTCCTTTAAAGTGATACAGGTGTTACACGTAAACAATGAATCTTGGAACACTACATCAAAAACTTGCGATGTTCTGTATGGTGACTAACATAATAAAAAATAATAATTAAAAGAAAGATGTTTAACCTGACCCATACAAGAGAAGTATACGAAATACTAAAATATCCTTTTTCACCCAGCAGATTGGCAAAAATTGTAAAGGTTAATAGCATGGTATGTTGGTCAAGGTGAGTGAAACTGGCACTCTTACGCAAAATTAATGAGCATGTGTGTTATTAAACCTCCCTGGAGCCTGACGTGGTGATCGCTAGCAGGATTACAAGTGCGTGTAGGACTTTGTCGTCATGTCTCTACTTGTAGAAATTTACCCTATGAGCACACTTAATGTGTGTATTTCTGAGGTTCTCCGTTTCAGTATTGTTTATAGTGGAAGAGTTTTTAACAGTCCCCGTGTTTGATACTATGGCCCCAATGAAATACGTTATGCAGGTAAACACAATGTAATAACAGGAATCCCTTAAAAGGAGTAAGGTGTCGACACATCATTATCTTTGAAGTACACTTTTAAGTTTAAAGAGCAAGAGTGGCGCATTATAATTTAGGGCTAAAATAGATGTGCATATGCACGAACACGGGCCCAGCTGAGGTCGGTAGGCACATGTGTGCCCGTACCTACAGAGGTTCTTTCTGTAAGGACTGCTAGGGACTGTTCACAGCGATTGCTTCTGCGGAGGAGAACTGGTTGTCTGGGTGGGGAAACAGAGGCAGAACACATAGCCAGTGTTCACAATGTATCCTTCTTTGCCTTTTGAATTTTGTGTCCTTTGCATTACTCCTTCAAAAAAACATTTCTTAGAGTGAGGACAAAATAGAGTTATTTCAAACAGATCAAGTGTCCGAAATTTTACTCCCACCATACCTTTGCTGAAAGAAATGGTCAAGCTAAGGCCTGTTACCAACAGCCATTGTTAATGCCTAATACACTATTTTTAGTTTTTAGTTTTGAATATCTCAGTGAATTTAATCTTCACAAAAATTTGATGAAGTAGGTGCCATTAGGATTCCTCGATTACAGATGAGAATTGGAAATTTCGAGAGATGAAATCGTTCACTCAAGGTCACGCAAATAGAAGAGTGGGAGTGCAGGCTTGCGTGGAGGCAGGCTGATGGCAGAGCCTGTGTTCCCCGTAGGCTCCTGATCTGCTGTGTCTTCTTGTAAAGAGTGGAATGCAAGAAGCAACTGTCGACATCAGTAAAACACGGTGATCCCTCCAAGTAAACATTTCACTACAGTCATTCTTGGTTTTTAGAACATACATCTAAATCTAGATAACACTGACTTCCTACTCTGGTGGGAGGAGTTTAGGTTTCTAGGAATACTAATCTCATTTTATTTGGGCACAAATACAAATGCTAGTTCTTCCTCCCTTTTTTAAAGCAAAATATATGCATTCAAGGAAAAATAAAAGAGACCGTGGGTAAAATAATAAAGTATATAGTGAAAATAAAGAGAAATGTGATGTAGCCCATGGAAGCCAGGAAAGGAGGCAGCAGAGAAAAAGCTCATGATTAATAAAACAAAATAAATTAGCATAAGATTGACCATATCTATAATATATAATGCAAAAAGTAAATGAGTTCAAAAAGAAGAGGTTTTTAATGATATGCTATTGACAAAATAGAACCAAATGACTTAAGTCTGAAAATAAGAGATAGAAGTACACCAGCCCAAGATTTACCAGCTCAGAGAGCACAACTGTACTTGCATCAGACCAAAGAAAATGTAAAGTGACACCTATTCCACACTTTCCAGACTTTACTTTGTTTAATAAATTTAATTTTTTTGTTTTTTTGTTTAATAAATTCTACTTTGTTTAATAAATTTACTTTGTTTAATAAATGATTGAATCCATCATCTATAAATTTATGTAAGGGCTCCTTACCAACTTTTTACTGTTTAACCAGGGATGTGCATTTAGAGAGGAATTTTTCTCTTTTGACCTTCTATTTAAAAAAAAAACAAACCTTTAAATATTGTTAACAAGCTATTTTTCTTAAGTTAGGAGGGGATCCTGTATATTTTTAGTTATTTATTTTTTGTAAGCTTAGGCCATTTCTTTTGTTTTGTTTTTGTCTTCCCCTTTTTGGATTAAAGGGAACCTTTGTCATTTTTTAAAAGCTCATGTTCATACGGAAGTCTCCCCGCCCACTCAGCTCTCCCTGGTGCCTCTTCCCACTTTGTTTTTACTAAAAAACACTCACCCAGGATATGTGGTACAATAGCATGGAGGTTTTTCCTTTCAGGGTTAAAACAATGTTTTCTGCACAATTTCTGTGTGGTCTTTTGGTGATTTCCAAAATTAAATGGCCCTTTATCTCAAGGAAATAGCCTTCAGTGACACCAAGGCTCTTCCTTTTGGCTGGTGACAACTTAAGTCTCTGGAGCCCCCGCTAAGGAGCAGTTAGGGAGTCCCGGCTTATTTGAGTAAGTATTCAGTTCCAAGTTTAAGTGTCTGTATTGAACTATGCATTGGGAGACTGAGAGTTGATTAGGGTGCGACCATTGCCTCCGCAGCTCCTAAGCAAGTCAAGGTTTGCTCTCACTAAAGGGATTTAATTTGTAGGGGAAGCAAAAAGGAAAGTGAGTGTTGCCTATGTTCAAATGAATCCTGACCTTATTTCCAGAAACAGAGATGATCCTCCAGTGAGTGGCAATTCTTACCTTTTGTTTTTTGAGTCTTGAAAGTTTGTTTTTTTTCCTAATGTTATATTAGTCACCATACAGTACATCATTAGTTTTTGATGTAGGGTTCCATGAGTCATTGTTTGTGTATAATGCCCAGTGCTCCACATAACCTGTGCCTTCCTTAATACCCATCACTGGGCTAAGCCATTCCCCCATCCCCTCCCCTCTAAACCCTCAGTTTGTTTCCCAGAGTCCATAGTCTCTCATGTTTGTCTCCCCCATTATTCCCCCCTGCATTTTTCCCTTCCTTCTCTTAATGCCTCCGTGCTATTCCTTGTGTTCCACAGATAAGTGAAACCATATGATAATTGACTTTCTTTTCTTGAATTATTTCACTCAGCATAATCTCCAGTCCTGCCCATGTTGATACAAAAGTTGGGTATTCATCCTTTCTGATGGCTGAGTAATATTTCATTGTATATATGGACCATATCTTCTTTATCCATTCGTCCGTTGAAGGGCATCTCTGCTCTTTCCACAGTTTGGCTATTGTAGACATTGCTGTTACAAACTTTGGGGTGCATGTGCTGCTTCTTTTCATTACATCTATATCTTTGAGGTAAAATCCCAGTAGTGCAATTCCTGGGTCATAGGGTAGCTCTGTTTTTAACTTTTTGAGGAACCTCCACACTGTTTTCCAAAGTGGCTGCACCAACTTGCACTCCCACCAACACTGTAAGAGGGTTCCCCTTTCTCCACATCCTCTCCAACACTTTTTGTTAACTTATTAATTTTAGCCATTCTAACTGGTATAAGGTGGTATCTCAATGTGGTTTTGATTTGAATTTCGCTGATGGTTAATGATGACGAACATTTTTTCATGTGTCTATTAGCCATTTGTATGTCTTCTTTGGAGAAGTGTCTGTTCATGTCTGAATCACCAAGGAAATGTTGAAAAAGAAAAACAAACCTGGGGGTGTCATATTGCCTGATTTCAAGCTATATTCCAAAGCTGTGATCACCAAGACAGCATGGTAGTGGCACAAAAACAGACAGATAGATCAATGGAACAGAATAGAGAGCTCAGAAATGGACCCTCAACTCTATGGTCAACTAATCTTCAAAAAAGTAGGAGAAAAATATCCAATGGAAAAAAGACAGTCTCTTCAGTAAATGGTGCTGGGAAAATTGGACAGCCACATGCAGAAGAATGACACTCGACCATTCTCTCACACCATACACAAAGAAAAACTCAAAATGGATGAAAGACCTCAATATGAGACAGGAATCCACCAAAATCCTAGAGGAGAACACAGGCAGTGACCTCTTCGACATCGGCCACAGCAACTTCTTTCAAGACATGTCTCCAAGACAAGCGAAACAAAAGCAAAAATGAGCTTTTGGGACTTCATCAAGGTACAAAGCTTGTTCACAGCAAAGGAAACAGTCAAAACAAAGAGGCAGCCCACAGAATGGGAGAAGATATTTTCAAATGACACTACAGATAAAGGGCTGATATGCAAAATCTATAAGGAACTTCTCAAACTCAACACCCAAAATACAAATAATCAAGTCAAAATATGGGCAGAAGACATGGACTCTTGAAGTTTAAATGACCTAATGCCCAGAGGATTAAACCATGTCTCCAGCCCTCCTTTCCTGTCCTGTCCTTGTTTAATGAAAAGAAACCTCCCACTGAATTGAAGGCCCAAACACCTTAAGCTGTAATTTTATTAATGTTTTCCAAATTAGTTCTCATGCAATCACGCTGAGGTTAGCTATTGAGTTTCTTGTTTAAAGGAAAACATTAAATGTACGATGGCAGAAAAAGATTGCTGGGGTAAACTGAAATGAAAGGTCTGTGTAGCGGCTGTGGGTTTTTTCCTTCAAAAAAAAGCTTGCAGATATCTGCAAGGATGTGGAGAAAGGGGAATCCTCCTACACTGTTGGTGGGAATGCAAGCTGGTACAGCCACTCTGGAAAACAGTATGGAGATTCCTCAAAAAGTTGAAAATAGAGCTACCCTATGACTTAGCAATCACACTACTGGGTATTTACCCCAAAGATACAGATGTGGTGATCCAAAGGGGCACATGCACCCAAATGTTTATAGCAGCAATGTCCACAACAGTTGACCTATGGAAAGAGCCTAGATGTCCATCAACAGATGAATGGATAAAGAATATGTGATATATATATATATATATATATATATATATATATATGAATACACATATATATATAATGGAATATTGTGCATCCATCAAGAAAATGAAATCTTGGGACGCCTGCATGGCTCAGTTGGCTAAGCAGCTGTCTTCGGCTCAGGTCATGATCCCAGCATCCTGGGATCCAGTCCTGCATTGGGCTCCTTGCTCGGCAGGGAGCCTGCTTCTCCCTCTGCCTCTGCCTGCCTCTCTGTCTGCCTGTGCTCGCTCACTCTCTCTCCCTCTCTCCGACAAATAAATAAATTAAAAAAAAAAAAAAGAAAATGAAATCTTGCCTTTTGCAATGATGTGGATGGAACTAGAGGGTATTGTGCTAATGAAATAAGTCAATCAGAGAAAGACAGTTATCATATGATCTCTCTGATAATCAGGGGAATTTGAGAAACAAGACAGGGTCATAGGGGAAGGGAAGGAAAAATGAAGCAAGATGAAACCAGAGAAGGAGACAAACCATAAGAGACTCTTAATCTCAGGAAACAAACTGAGGGTTGCTGGAGGGGAGGAGGTTGGGAGGGATGGAGTGGCTTTGTGATGGACACTGGGGAGGGCATGTGCTATGGTGAGTGCTGCGAATTCTGTAAGAGTGATGAACCACAGACCAGTACCCCTGAAACCAATACTACATTATATATTAATTAAAAAAATGCCACCTGCATAAAAATGGGAATTTGGATTTCACCATTATTTTCTCTTATCTGATTTAATGCAAGAAAGAGTAGCTACTGCATAGGGTTACAGCTGTTTGTGTTCACATTTAAGAACAATAATATATTGCTTGGAGGTAGATATTTTAGGAAGGTAGAGGATGCAAGCTACTAAGACCAGAGTAGCTGTAGATAACTGAGAATATGAACACAAAATTCTATTTAGAAAATACATGTAGGCATGGGTGAAGGGTAAAATATTCTTGATATTCTGAGTTAATATAGAGAATACCATCATTACTGACAATTAACAATGATTAAACCATTTTATTATGTAAATTAGGTGAGAAATTTTTTAAAGGTGTTATCACAACAGAGCTTCCCCAAAGCTGCACCACAGGATAAGCTTGTGCTACAAGCTGGTCGAGCTGGTCGAGGTTGTGCTAGGAGATACTGATCAGCCCAGCCCAGCCCTTGAGGCTGCCAGGAGAGATACAGACTGGGCCCTTCCACTGGAGCGAGGGCTCTGGCTGATGAATTCATTTTGATTTGTTTGGGACTTTCCTGGTTTTAGAACTTAATGTCCCTTGTCTTGGGAAATCCCTCAGTCCTAGGCAAACCAAAATGTTGTTACCCTACATCAAGGCAGTCTCGGTGCAGCAGGGGCTCTGCAGGTCCCAGGGTCTGTATAGGCAGGAAGAATATAAGCTGCCTTCAGCTCCTTCAGCTCTACTGGGAGGTACTGAGCAGAGCACGGCCAAGAAGGTTCTCTTCCACCTGATCATAGGCTTTACTAATGCCATGTTTTTAAAGACATTTGTCCATTTAAACTAAGTTTTAAGTTATTGATGCAAAGTTGTTCTAATTCTTCTCAATCTTTTAATGCTTGTAATGACATATCCTATTTTATTTTGATGTTGGGCACTTCTGTCTCTCTCTGCCTTTCTCTCTCTTCCTAGTCTGTCCCATCCCCGGCCAGCTCTACCTCCTACCTGTCTCTCTCCCTCCCTCCCTCTCCCTTTTTGCTTTTTAAGTCAAACTTGATAGTGATTATTCAGGTTTCTGTGTTCCTATGATGAATTGGCTTCTTTAATATGATGATGAAATACACCTCTTTTATCTCTCTTAATTCTTTTCTACTTAAAGTCTACTTTGATATCAGTGTAGTCATATCAACTGCTTTTTTTTTTAAGATTTTATTTATTTATCTGACAGACAGAGATTGTAGGTAGAAAGGCAGGCAGAGAGAGAGAGAGGGGAAGCAGGCTCACTGCTGAGCAGAGAGCCCGATGCGGGGCTCGATCCCAGGACCCCGAGATCATGACCTGGGTCGAAGGCAGAGGCTTAACCCACTGAGCCACCCAGGCGCCCCTCAACTGCTTTTTTTTTTTTTTAAGATTTTATTTATTTGACAGATAGATCACAAGTAGGCAGAGAGGCAGGCAGAGAGAGGGGGGGAAGCAGGCTCCCTGCTGAGCAGAGAGCCTGATGCAGGGCTCGATACCAGGACCCTGTGACCATGACCTCAGCCGAAAGCAGAGACTTTAACCCACTGAGCCACCCAGGCGCCCCATCAACTGCTTTTTGTTACTGTTTACTTGATATGTCTTTTTTCTAGTCTTTGAAGCATCGCATATTTTTATATTTATGGTGTTATTTCTTACTTAGCTGTAATTGTATTTTTTTAAATCCAGTCTGAAAATCTTAATTGAAATATTTCATTCATATATATATTAAATATGTATATTCAATTTTTATATATGATGTAATTACTGATAAAGCTGGGTTTTGATCTGCCATTTTGCTATTGGTTTTCTATTTTCCCCTTCTTCTGTTTTTTTTTTAATTATTCCTTCCCTGCCTTCCTTTATAAAAATCAATGTAAAAAATATTCTTTTTTTTTATTTTCTCAGTTGGACTTTTATTATAATTTTTAATGTCCTTGTTTTGGTGGTTACCCTAAAAATTATAAGACACAGCAGCTTAGTATGTTCCATCTTGGTATAGTTACTGCTTTTAGAAGAAATAGAACATCTGAACAGACTGATTACCAACAATGAACTTAAATCAGCAATCAAAAAACTCCCAACAAACAAAAAGTTCTATGCCAGATGGCTTTGCAGGCAAATCCTGCCAAATGTTTAAAGAAGAGTTAATAACTATTCTTCTCAAACTGTGCCAAAAGAAAAAAAAGAGGAAAGAAAACTTCCATGTTCATTTTATGAGGCCAGTATTACCCCGATACCAAAGCTAAACAGACAAAAAAAGAGAACTATAGGCCAATATCTCTGATGAACATAGATGCAGAAATCCTCAACAAAATACTTAAAAAAACCCACTAAATTCAACAATACATTTAAAAAAATCATTCACCAGGATCAAATGGGATTTATTCCCAGGATGCGAGGGTGGTTCAATGTTTGCTTATCAATCAACATGATATATCACATCAATAAGAGAAAGGATAAAAACCACAGGATCATTTCAATAGATGCAGAGGAAGCACTTGGCAAAGTACAGCATCCATTCATGATAAAAACCCTCAACAAAGTACGTCTAGAGGGAACATACTTCAACATAATAAAGGCCTTATATGAAAAATATATAGTGAAAAACTGAGAGCTTTCCCCCTAAGGTCAGGAATAAGACAAGGATGTACACTCTCACCACTTTTATTCAACGCATTACTGGAACTCCTAGCCACAGCAGATAAGAAAAGAAATAAAAGACATCCACATTGGTAAGGAAGAAGCAAAACTTTAACAATTTGCAAATGGCATGATACTATATATCAAAAACCCAAAAAATGCCACCAAAAAAAACCCAACTAGAATTGCTAAATGAATTCAGTAAAGTTTCAGGACATAAAATCAATGTACATACACCTGTCACATTTCTATACAGTAATGATGAAGCAGCAGAAAGGGAAAGAAAACAAGCCCATTTACAACTGCACCAAAAATAATAAAATACCTAGGAATATATTTAACCAAGGAGGTAAAAGACATGTACTCTGAAAAGTATAAAATACTGATGAAAGAAATTAAAGACAACACAAAGAAATGGAAAGACATTCCATGCTCATGGGTTGGAAGAACAAGTATTGCTGAAATGTTTCCACCACCCGAAGCATCTACAGATTTAATGCAATCCTTATCGAAATACCACCAGCATTTTTTCACAACAGACCAAACAATTTAAAATTTGTAAGAACCACAAAAGACCCTGAATAGCTAAAGCAATCTTAAACAAGAAAAATAAAACCGAAGGTCTCATAATTCCAAACTCCAAGTTCTATTATAAAGTTCTATTAATCAAAACAGTGTGCTACTGGCACAAAATAAACACACAGACCAATGGAACAGAATAGAACATCTAGAAATAAACCTACAGTTACATAGCCAATTAATCTTTACAAAGCAGGAAAGAATATCCAATGAGAAGAATCCTCTTCAACAAGTAGTGTTGGGAAAACTGGACAGGTACGTGCAAGAGAATGAAGTTAGACCATTTCCTTACACCGCACACAAAAATAAACTCACACTGGATTAAAGACCTAAATGTAAGCCCTGGAACCATAAAAATCCTAGAAGAAAGAATAGGCAGTCATTTCTGACATTGGCGATAGCAATGTTTCTCTGGATATGTCCCCTGAGGCAAGGAAATAAAAGCCAAAAACAAAAACAAACAAACAAAAAACTATTGGAACGACATCAAAATGTAGAGCTTCTGCACAGCAAAGGAAGCGATCAACAGAACAAAAAGGCAACCTATGGAATGGGAGAAGATATCTGCAACTGGCACATCCAATAAGGGGTTAATATTAGGAAACTTTCCCGTTGAACAACTGATGAATTCTCTGTCTGGCTTTATTTTAGATGGATATGGTCATTTTTTTGGTTTTCCTTCTTCCCTAAGTTTGATGTTGGGTGTTATTTCACAGATAGGCAGAGAACACGAATGAACAAATGAATGAGTGAATGAATGACACATATGAAAGTACTGCAGAAAACATGCATCCTAACCAAAAGCAAAGGGGAGTTGGGCCCCTGGGTGGCTCAGTCAGTGGAGTGTCTGCCTTCGGCTCGGGTCCTGATCCGGGGATACTGGGATCAGTCCCGCATCAGGCTCCCTGCTCACCAGGGAGTCGACTCCCTGTCTTCTCCCCTCTGCTCATGCTCATGTTCTGTCTCTCTCTCTCTCTCAAATAAATAAATACAATCTTAAAAAAAAAAAAAACCTCAGAAAATACATTTTAAAAAAACAAAAGCAAAGGGAAGTTATCAGGATCTTAACACTGCAAGAGATCTGTCTCTTTAAGGTATTGATACTCTTGTCAACCCTACTTTTTTCGTTCACATTTTTTCTTGTAATGAGATTATGATCGTGTATCAGTGTTCATGTCTTATCTCTTTTATTCTATATGATTCATTTGGTGGTGTGGCAGTTTTCAAGTTTAAATTGGAAAGTAGCTTCTTCTGGCATTCTACTTACAGTTACAAATACCAAATTCAAAACATATGATTGGCAAAGTCACGTCAAATGCACATTTAACTCATAAAATTCAACCATACAGGCTGTGCCAACTTAAAATAAAGACCACTTAGAATAAGGTGGAAGGTTTCACCCACAATTTCCCTCAATGAGCGCGGGAGTCTGGCAGAGCGTGAATGGGGAGATGTGAATCTGATCTTCCTTTAGATGTTTTTGGGGTGAGCATCCTACTTCCCTGACCTCAGAGCCTGACCCCAACAGAGCACAATGCCATCATACAAACACATTCATAGTTTACTAGATGTTCTTCTAAATCCCAAGTTAAACCCTCCAGTTACCCACTAGCATTTGCATGCCTTATCATTGACTATCACCAATACTTTGCTCAAGGACGTGTGATGTAATCAGAGGCCCGTCTGTGACAACATGAAATGTATCCCGCAGAGTTTATTAAATGCTCCCACTAGATACCAGCTCTACCCTGAGGTATAGTACAAAGACCCCAAAACACAAAAGTATGCAATAGGGGGCTCCTGAGTGGCTCAGCTGGGTTAAAGCCTCTGCCTTCAGCTTGGGTCATGCCCCGAATTGGGCTCTCTGCTTGGCAGGGAGCTTGCTTTCTCCTCTCTCCCTCTCTGCCAGCCTTTCTGCCTACTTGTGATCTCTCTGTCAAATAAATAAATAAAATCTTTTTTAAAAAAGTATGCAATAAGTTTTTAAAAAGCAGGATATTTGTGGTAATTTACACCTTAAGTATATATTGAGGATAAAGGAGGTTGGAAAGGAAAGCTGTATTACAAAGTTAATTAAAAGGCTGTTCTAAGAATTTAGGACTTGAGTTTTTTGTTACAGAAAGCCATGACCTCTCAACTACCCTTGTGAGAAACTGTGACCCAGATAATTTTGGACTTTTGCACACATACCTAAAATGGGACTTAAGCTCAGATGTCCCAATTCAAATGGGAATGCTCTCCCAACTCTGCCAGACTGCCTTTCTCAACAGAATCCCAGCCACTACTTACACTTACATTGAGGCTAGTCTTGTCATTTGCTCACGACAGCTCTGGTCATAATCTTCCCTCCTGCATCTTTTGGGGTAGCCCAACCCTGACAATGGTTCTGGACCTTCCCTTTATTTGGAGTTCCAAGATGGCGGCAAATCTAAAGAGTTGTCAAAAGCAGACAGGTGGAATGTAGAATTACTGGGCTGTGAAATTTCTGTGGAAAATTCAAAACACCCTGCACTTAACACAACGCCAGAGCTGATTAGTGCAGTTTATTGCTAAGCCCCAAGGGACACCTGCAGGCTTTTACCTTCAGCCTAGAACCCCTGGCCCGAGGGAAGGTGTAATGCCACATTAGTTCCGCACTCTTTCTATTAGAGTTTACTCAAAGCTGCCGACACCACATGTGTTACAAACGAACGTTAATTCTCCTCTAGCATCTGGATCACATGTACAATGAGGGGCAAGATTTATGCCCTGCTGAAGCATTCCCCAGTTTTTAGCACAGAAGTGATTGAACTCCAGATGTTAACAAGATGCAGAGACCTTTTAGTATGATTAAAAACATGATTTCTTGTTTTGCTCATGACAAAAACCATTGGATTAACTTATTAGAAGTGGAGCTGCCGTCCTGCTCATTGGAAGCCGTGTCTACTTTAGCTATCGGAGCTTGTCGTCGAAGATTTTATGTAGAAAGAATGACTTACCAACTCCTAAAATCAACAACTTCAGGGACCCTCTTAAAATCAGGGGTTACAAGGGTAGAAATTTCCTGAGAACTGTGATCGAGATTTGGATGAGAATGAAAATCAACACAAGTGTTTGCATGAACTACTCAAATTAGGATCTTCTTTTCAATAACTGTATCATCAAGAAACATGGAACCACAACCTTAGAGCCCAAGGGCTAGAAACTCCTTCAGAGGTCATCTGGTCTGCTCTTCCATTCTTCAGCCCTTCCCTTCCTCTGCCTTACGAGGAAGAACAGAATGGTCTTCTAGAGTTGGACAACTGAGCCAAAAGATTCAGTTTTCAAAATACAGGTTTCAAAACCAGTGAACAATGAACTTGCTGAATTCAAATCTTCTATTTTCAAAGTACAGTATTTCCTCAATGTTAAGATCCACTTTGCCCATATTTGACCATTTTTCATGGTTGGAATGCATCTCATATTTGGTGTGAATGTTTAGTAAGTTGCTCACTTGTTTTTGTGTCCACAGTTGCTATTAAATTAATGGTGCCTATGACAGTCAAGGCATCTTAGAATTCAGAAAAATGGTAGTTGTTGATTTTATTAGACATCAACCTTGAACTAATAAGCAATCAACTAGAGTTTTTACTACCACCATAATCTGGGAATCTGTAAAATGTGTTATTATGAGAAAATAGTGAAAAAATTACTCCCTGTAAAGATACTCATTTTAAGATGGGATCGGGAGGGAGACAAACCATAAGTGACTCTTAATCTCACAAAACAAACTGAGAGTTGCTGGGGGAAGGGGGTCGGGAGAGGGGTGTGGAGTAATGGACATTGGGGAGGGTATGTGCTATGGTTAGTGCTGTGAAGTGTGTAAACCTGGCGACTCACAGACATGTACCCCTGGGGATAAAAATACATTATATGTTTATAAAAAAAATAAATAAAAAATAAATATTCTAGACTGAAGCAAATCTCAAAAAAAAAAAAAATAGATACTCATTTTATGGTGTCCTCAGCCTTACCTAGTCAGGGAACTGAATTGATTTTAATACAAAATTTAAAAATAGGAAATACAATCATGTCAAATTGTCTTCATTAATCATGGGTTTCGCTTAGTATTTTCAACACGCTTTCCAAGGGTTTGTAGACATACTACTTGAATGGTTTATGAATTTTAAGACCTCAAGTTATCATTCAGTTACTTTCAGTACCTTTGGTTATTTTTACAGTTCTAGTGTATGCTGTGATAAAATTCATTTTCTTCTTATATCTCTTGTGTGACACTGAAAAGTATAGTAACTATGCCTATAATGTGTATAAGCAAAAAAATCATGTACTCTTAATCATGGTAGTGCATCTTTTTTTTTTCATATCCCAACTTAGTTTTTGTTTTTATTATTATGTTAGTCACCATACAGTACATCATTAGTTTTTTATGTAATGCTCCATGATGCATTGTTTGCTTGTAACACCCAGTGCTCCATACAATACATGCCCTCCTTAATACCTTCACCAGGCTCACCCATCCCCTCACCCCTCCCCTGTAAAACCCTCAGTTTGTTTCCCAGAGTCCATAGTCTCTCGGGATTCATCTCCCCCTCCAATTTCCCCCATTCATTTTTCCCTTCCTTCTCCCAATGTCCTCCATGCTATTCCTTATGTTCCACAAATAAGTGAAACCATATGATAATTGACTTTCTCTGCTTGACTTATTTCACTCAGCATAATCTCCTCCAGTCCCATCCATGTTCATGCAAAAGTTGGATATTCATCCTTTCTGATGGCTGAGTGATGTTCCATTGTATGTATGGACCACATATTCTTTATCCATTCATCTGTTAAAGGGCATCTTGGCTCTTTCCACAGTTTGGCTATTGTGGACATTGCTGCTATGAACATAGAGGTGCATGTGCCCCTTCTTTTCACTACATCTGTATCTTTGGGGTAAATACCCAGTAGTGCAATTGCTGGATCATAGGGTAACTCTATTTTTAATTTTTTGAGGAATCTCCACGCTGTTTTCCAGAGTGGCTGTGCCACCTCGCATTCCCACCAATAGTGTAAGAGGGTTCCCCCTTCTCCACAGCCTCTTTAACATTTGTTGTTTCTTGCCTTGTTAATTTTTGCCATTCTAACTGGTGTAAGTTGTTATCTCAATGTAGCTTTGAATTTGAATTTCCCTGATGGCTAATGATGATGATGAACATTTTTTCATGTGTCTGTTAGCCATTTGTATGTCTTCTTTGGAGAAGTGTCTGTTAATGTCTTTCCATTTTTTGACTTGACTTTGTGTGTGTGTGTGTGTGTGTGTGTGTGTGTGTTGAGTTTGAGAAATTCTTTATAGATCTTGGATATCAGCCCTTTGTCTGTAGTGTCATTTGCAAATATTTTCTCCCGTTCTGTGTGTTGTCTCTTTGTTTTGTTGACTATTTCCTTTAATGTGCAGAAGCTTTGTACCTTGATGAAGTCCCGAAAGTTCATTTTTGCTTTTGTTTCCCTTGTCTTTGGAGACTTGTCTTGAAAGAAGCTGCAGTGGCCCATGTCAAAGAGGTCACTGCCTATGTTCTCCTCTAGGATTTTGATGGATTCTTGTCTCACATTAAGGTCTTTCATCCATTTGAGTTTATCTTTGTGTATGGTGTATGAGATGGTCAAGTTTAATTTTTCTGTATATAGCTGTCCAAATTTCCATCACCATTTATTGAAGAGACTGTCCTCACCACTCACGAATCATTCTTTACAACTTTATCTATGGTTAAGAACAAAGCAATCAGGAAGTACTTTTAAAATTTTTGCTGTTTGATTCTATTTCTCTTGTCAGAATTGGGCGATACCTCATCCCATTTCACATTTGACCCAAGATCCAATCATTGTACATTTAAATAAAGATTTTGTAGAGCATGTGAGGTAGGTGTTGAGTTTCCATCATAAATTCATGGCAAAAAAATTTAAATACAACTCTTAGCTAACAAATATCTCCTGTAGACATTTTAATTCTTCTCCAGTAATTGTGTGCTTTGTTTTGGTTTGGTTTCTTATTCTCAAACTCAATAATAATCTTGTATTATTTTTCTTCAAAATTTTCAACAAATAGTTGAGGACCTACTGTGAGGCTGTCATTTGCCTACTGCGAACAGATACTTTCCAGGTAATAGGGATATCATGGTGAACAAAACAAAATCCCTGCTCTCCCTACCCTTGTGGGGCTTACTTTCTCCCAAGGGGTGGAGGTGGTAGGTATGGCAGATGTCAGTGATGGTAAGTGCCATGAAGAAAAAATGTATCAGTCTAAGGCTTAATAAGACAGAAAGTGTGAAAAAAAAAAGACAGAAAGTGTGCGTGTGTGTGTGTGTGTGTGTGTGTGTAGGAGCCAGGGAGATTGTTAAATTGCATAGGGAGGCTAAGGAAGACCTCTCTGGTAAAGAGACATCCCGGAGATAACTGAAGGAACAAGGAGAGGGAACCATGAGGACTCAGTGGAACAAGTCATGTCCACCCTAGCTCCTATTACCAATGTTTGTAGATGAATTCTTATGGGACTGAGTGAAGCAAAGGGTCTACCAGCAACAGAACTGGCCTTCTGTGGGCATTTTGCAACTATCTTTGGTTACCTGTTCCTTGAGATCTTACCCTAATTCCTAAGAAGCCAATTAACCATAATGTGTCTCACAACAAATCACTACCTTGAAGTAAGAATCACAGGCCAGGTTTCTCAATGTGGCTAAGCTGCCACTTATGCTGCTGCTGTTGCTGCTGCTTCTTCTTCTTTCTTCTTCTTCTTCTTCTTCTTCTTCTTCTTCTTCTTCTTCTTCGTCTTCTTCTTCTGCCTCTTCTTCCTAATCAAACTAGCTAAATGTTCATAATTTTCCTTGGTATTTTAAAGAAGTTTTTTTTTAGAGTTTTAATTTTTCTCTGTTGATTTTCTCTTTTCTATTTTACTCTTTATTGTTTCCTTCTTCGTATTTCTTTTATACTTAATAGTATAATCTTTTTCTAGCTTCTTAAAATGAAAGCTTAGATCATGATGGCAGACATTCTTTTTTTTCCAATATAAGCATTATAACTGTAATTTATCTCCAGGCACTGTTTTCTTTGCGTCCCACAAATTTTCACATAGTGTGTTCCTGTTCATACAGTTGAAATGTTGTCTTAATTGCTTTGTAATATTCTTTTTAAATTCATTTCTTATTGTAAAGTATGTTGTTTAATTTTTAAATATATGATGACTTTCAGATATCTTGTGTTATTAATTAATTTTTAAATTTTCATGAGGTCAGAGTATATATTCTATATGACTTTAATCTGTTTAATTTTTCTAGACTTGTCTTGTCTTATAGCCTTGTGTATGGTCAATCTTGATAAGTGTTCCATTTATACTTGAAAAAAATTGTTTATCCTGTAAAATAGTTTTCAAGTTGTTTGATAGTGTTCAAACCTTCCAGACTGATTTTCTGTCAAATTGTTTATTGCTAGGAGAAATGTGTTTTTTGCATCCAATTATAATTTTGGATTTTTCAATTTCTACTTTCATGTCCATGAGTTTTTGTTTTTGAAGCTCTGTTATTGACTATATACACATTTAGGATTATGTCTTTTTGATGAACCTATCCCTTTATTATTATGAAATGGTCTTTAAATTTCTGCTAATATTTCTTATTCCAAAGTACACTTTAGTATTAATATAGCCACATCACCTTTCCTATGGTTAGTGTTTCCCTCATTTGTCTTTATCCATTCTCTTACCTTTAGCCTATTTCTGTCTTTATATTTAAAATGCATTTCTGGTGGGGGGAGGAGTTAAGATGGTGGAGGAGTATGGGACCCTAAGTTCATCGGTCCCTGGAATTCAGCTATATATCATTCTGAACACCTGTGAAATCAATCAGAGATCTGAGAAAAGAAATGCTGCAATTCTACAAGTAGAAAAGTGACCATTTTTTGGAAGATAGAAGGTGTGGAGATGTGAATCCAGGGTGATATATCAGAGGATATATCAGATGGAGGTCGAAGAGCATCCCACTAAAGAATGAATGGGTCAACCAGGAAATTTAAATGGGTCAACCAGGAAATTTAAAAAGAGTTTAAAAATTCATGGAAACAAATTAAAATGAAAACACAGTAGTTCAGAACCTTTGGGATGCAGCAAAGGAGGTCCTAAGGGGGAAGTATGTAGCAATACAGGCCTTTCTCAAGAAACAAGAAAAGTCTCAAATACACAACCTAACCTTACACCTAAAAGAGCAGGAGAAAGAACAGCAATGAATGCCTAAACCAGCAGAAGAAGAGAAACAATAAGGATTAGAGCAGAAATCAATGAAATAGAAATCAAAAGAACAGTAGAACATATCAATGAAACTAGGAGCTGGTTCTATGAAAGAATTAATAAAATTGATAAACCCCTAGCTAGACTTATCAAAAAGAAAAGAGGAAGGACTCAAATAAATAATATCATAAATGAAAGAGGAGAGATCACAACCGACACTGAAGAAATACAGTTATAAGAGCATATTATGAGCAACTATATGCCAACAAATTAGACAATTTGGAAAAAAATGGATGCATTCTTAGAAACATAAACTACCAAAACTGAAGCAGGAAGAAAGGGAAAACCTGAACAAACCCATAAGAAGCAGTTCTCCAAAGAAGACATACAAATGGCCAACAGGCACATGAAAAAATATTTGACCTTACTTGGCATCAGGGAAATACAAATCAAAATCACAATGAGATATCACATCACACGAGTCAGAATGGCTAAAATGAACAACTGAGGAAACAACAGATGCTGGTGAGGAAGCAGAGAAAGGGGACCCCTCCTACACTGTTGGTGGGAATGCAAACTGGTGCAACCACTCTGGAAATTAGTTTGGATGTTCCTCAGAAAGTTAAAAATAGAGCTACCCTACAATCCAGCATTTGCACTACTGGGTATTTATGCAAAGGACACACATCTAGTGATTCAAAGGGGCACATGCACCTCAGTGTTTACAGTAGCAATGTTCACAATATCCAAACTATGGAAAGAACCTAGATGTCCATCAACAGATGAATGGATAAAAAAGTTGTGAGATATATACATATATATATATATATATATATATATATATACACACACACATACACACATATATGTATGTATATATATAAAATATGTATATTATATGTACATATAATGGGTTATTACTCAGCCATCGAAAAGAATGAAAATCCTTCCATTTGCAATGAGATGGATGGAACTAGAGGGTATTACACTAAACATAATAAGTCAGCCCAAAAAAGACAAATGTCTTATGATTTCACTCCTATGTGGAATTTAAGAAACAAAACTGATGAACATAGGGGAAGAGAAGGAAAAATAAAATAAGACAAAAACAGAGAGGGAGAAAAACCATAAGAGACTCTCAACCATAAGAAACAAACTGAGGGTTTTTGGAAGGGAGTTGGGGTGGTGTAACTGGGTGATGGGCATTAAGGAGGGCACTTGATGAAGTGAGCACTGGGTGTTCTATGCAACTGATGAATCACTAAATTCTACCTCTGAAACTAATAATACACTATATGTTAATTAAATTTAATTTAAATTAAAATATTTTAAAATTGCACTTCTCAGACTTTTGGGTGGTCCCATCAGTTAAGCATCTGACTCTTAATTTTAGCTTGGATCATGTTCTTAGGGTCCCATGACACTCTATGCTGAGTGCGGAGTCTGCTTAAGGATTCTCTCTCTCCTTCTCCTTCTGCCACTCCCCGCTCATACTCTCTCTCAAAAATAAACAAACAAATAAATAAATAAATAAGGCATTTCTTTTAGATAGTATATAATTTTGCCTTGCTTTTTTCTCCAGTGTAATTCCTGCCTTTTAATCAAACTGGCCAGCTGTATCTCCTTATTTTCCTAAGTGATTACTCAAAGGTTTACAGTATACATCTTTAACTTCTTAAGATTTGCCTTTAAATAATAGGATACTGCTTTGTGTGTAATATAACATCCTTACCACAGTACATATACTTTCATTTGCTGTGCCAATATTGTCATAGGTGCATTTCTATGTATGAGGTCCCAAATATGTTATTGTTTTAAATGGTTGATTTTTAAAAAACAAAATAAATGGCAAGTAAACAGAACCTGGTATATTTCCAGCTTTTAATTTTTATTTTAATAGATCCAAGTTTTTCTCTGGTATTCCTTGAGTCTGAAGTATGGCCTTTAGTATTTTTTTTTTTAAAGATTTTATGTATTTATTTGACAGAGACAGACACAGCGAGAGAGGGAACAAAAGCAGGGGGAGTGAGATAGGGAGAAGCAGGCTTCCCATTGATCAGGGAGCCTGATATGGGGCTTGATCCCAGGACCCTGGGATCATGACCTGAGCTGAAGGCAGACGCTTAGTGACTGAGCCCCCCAGGCGCCCCTAATATTTCTTTTAGTAGGTATCTGCTAGTGATAACTTCTCTCAGTATTTGTTTATATTTAAATGTTTTCATTTACCCCATGCTTAAGTTATTTTTTCTAAATATCGAATTCTAAGTGAACGTATTTTACATCCAGCACTTTTCACGTACTGTCCTATTGTTTTCTTGCTTTTTTATTTCTAGTGTGAAGTCATTAGTCATTCTTATATTCCCCTGTATGTAATGTGGCTTTTTCTCTGGCTGTTTGATAATGATGTACCTTCCTCTGGTTTTCTATTGCTTCTTGAGTATATGGGTTTCTTCAATATATGGGTTATAGTTTTTATCAATTTTGGGAAATTTTATGCCTTTATGTCTTCAAGCAGTTTTTCCACTGGGAATCCATTTATATATGTTATATATGTTAACCACATGATGTCCTACAAGTCATTAAGTCTTGCCTTTTCTTAAGCCATTTTTCTCTGTGTTCTAGAGTCTAGACAGTTTCTCTTAGGTTTTTAAGTTCATGGATCTTTTCTTATGGAATGTATAATCTGAGGTTATTCCTATCTGTTGAAGTTCTAGAGATGAACTTCATCTCTAGAGTTCAGTTTGATTCATCACAGTTTCTACTTCTCTTGTTCTTATGTTTATGTTTTACTTTAAATTTATGATTATGTTTATAATAGCTATTTTAATATCCTTGTCTGCTAATTCTACCATCTCTATTATTTCTGCATCTGTTTCTATTGATTAATTTTTCTTTTGGTTATGGGTTACATTTCCAAGCTTCTTTAATGGAAGTCTAGAGTTGCCTTTCCTCTTTACTTAGTCTAGACCTACAACTAAGGTGTAGTCCTTCTCAAGTCTCTACTCCATGCTATGGGTGTTCAAAAAGATTTATTTCCCTTCTGGATGACTGAAATCCAAATGTAGTCTCAAAAGGGTTTTCAGAAAGAAAGCTGAGGGATTGCAGAGCTCACTTTCCCCCTTTACTTCCTGTAGAGAGTGGAGCCCTGTGTCTGAAAAGGGTTGCTTTTTATATTTTTTTGTACTTTGTCCAGCTTCCTAGTTGTTTATGTCAGGAAGGCAAGTCAGGTACTAGTTATTCGATCATGTCCAGGAAAGTTTGATATTTATATCATTTAAAAATCTTTTTATAGTTTCTAACTTTTCTGCAATGAGTATGTATTACTCAGAAAATACACGTAACGTTATTGTATGAGTTTCTTACTGCTTCTGTAACAAATTGCCACTAATTTAATGGCTTTGAAAATGCAAATTTATTATTTTGCTGTTCTGTAGGTCAGAAGTTCATAATATCAAGATGTTGACACGGCTGCATTCCTTTTAGAGGCACTAGGAGATAATGTGTTTCTTTGCCTTTCCAGCTTTTAGAGGTTCTTGCATTCTTTGACTTATGGCCGCTTTCTCCATCTTCAAAATCAGAAGCATAATATCTTCAAAACTGCTTCTGACTCTGACTCTCCTGTACTATGTGATTATATGGGGACCACCTGGTATAATCCAGGATAATCTCCCCAGGTCAAGATTCTTAACTTTGTCACCTCTGCAAAGTCCCGTTTACAATGTAAGGTCATATATTATAGGTTCCAAGGATTAGGACATAGACATCTTTGGGGGACCATTATTCTGCCTACCATAATTGTTAACGTACTTGTCATTAGTTATTAGGACAATAAATCATCATTCTTAGAATGTACTGTAGCAAGTTATTCTGTTGACATATTCCACATACACCCTGAATGACATTAGGGCACTTGGGTTTTGGTAACATCTTAGCAAATTGTGCTATTCATTTTTCTAAGGCCACGTGAAGTGGATATGCTGCTTATGTCATAGTAGATGATGCCTTGTCTACAGGGTAGGTTTATTTACAGACAGTTGGGATTTGTCAAATATGGCCTTAAATTCTTTGGTTCCTAGCCTACCCCTGATTTCTTATGACATCTCTGAGCATAGCTGCCAGTATTAATTTCTAGAGCTATTACCACTCCCTGAGCACTGTACTTAAAATTCTATTTTTTGAAAGTTGCCAAAATATTCTCCTTTGATGTCCTAGGTCTATAAATGGTACCATGTTTTTCTAAATTTAATCTTAAAAACAGTGTCAGTCTTGCCTAGTTTTATCCTGATCTTTACTTTCTCCATCTAATCAATTGTCAGATTTTGTAGATCTTTTTTTTTCAAAAAATCTCTCAGAATATCTCTCACATATTTTGCTTCATTTTCATTCCCACGACCATCACGGTATTCCATTTGTTATTATATATGAACTATCACAAGTGTTTTCTAGTGAGTCTCCTTGCTTATTCCCCCCCTCCAAACCACTTTTCCTAGATGACTCTTCCCAAAGATTCATTACTATGTGAAATTTTTTAGATACTCCCCGGTGTCCATGAGGTAAATTTCTAACCCTTCAGTATAATATACCCCCCACTTCCATTTTAATGATTTAAATCCTTCATGTCTGAGCTCAAATCCAACTTCCTTTTATTTTGCTTCCTTGATTACTCCAGCTTTCAGCAGCCTCTCATCAACATGAATGGATTTCTACAGCAGTCTTCTATGGAAATCTTTTAGTAATTTATCAAATCATGTCTTGATTTATCTTTAGATAATTATATTCTTTAATGTTTACCCTCTGAATTTTCCAACTGTAGAATCCATGTTTTATAGGTCTTTGTATACTTGATAATATCTAATACCTAGCAGTTAAAAAACACTTATTTGTGAGTAAAAGAGAAGGGGCTTTGGGGCTACATTTTTTTCCAGGTTTTTTGTGGGGGGAGAAAATGTGGGAGGTTTTTAAAATACTTTAAAAAAACCACTTTTATTGTGTCCTTATAAGCATTCTGTAGGGTTAAAGTAGGTATCTCCCTTGGAGCAACGATGTGACTTCCATAAAGGAGTTAAATTACTGGTGAACAGAGCCAGGTCTCATTCCTACTTCTGTGTTCTTTCTATTCTAGTCCCCAGAATTTGACTCAATATTTCCTATTTTATTTAAAAATTTTTGGGGTCTCCATGCAACCACCTAGTAACCACACAAGCAATGTTAATCATTTTTCTCTAAAACTGACCTCACTTTTTTTGGTTCTCTGTTGGCAGAATAATCTTCCTATGGCTCATGAATCAAATCTACTTTGTTTTTACAGCAGAACCAAACAGACTCCTTACTTCTTTTACTACACTGTTTTGTACTCCCTGTTTTTCCATTTCAGTTCACTTTTGTACAACATAGAAAATGTGAGTATATTTGGGTTTTAAAATTGTCCCAGATATCTCTAGGGTTGACTCACTGTTAAACCTCATGGAAACCCTAGTTTGTTTGGCTGAACCCAGGGCTGGGATTTGGGGAATTATGATATTTATGGCTCATTGTATGATCCCAAGCCAAGTATTTCATTTTTCTTTGCTTTTGTTGCTCTATCAGCAAAAGGTAAAATCTATTGTGTGTAACCAGAAGGTAGATTGCAAAGTATAGTAAAAGTTGCATGCAGTTTGTGAGAATAAGATTATATATAAAAGCTAGATATAGCCATCCCAACGGCTGCAGGGGAATTAAACTTTTAGGTCTTTCTCCCAGGGACACCAGCAATGAGTATATTTCTCAGGTCCCTTTTCCACACTAAATCATATAACACATTGTTAAGTGATACATCTGAGATATTTGAATATCTCAATAGTATTACTGATGGTGATAATGAAAGTGATGGCTACCATTTGTTGAGACTTAGAATGTACCAGATTCTGGACCGAACTACAAAGTTCCTGTGAGGTCTGTATGCTTATCTTCCTTTTTTCAGAAAAACAAAAATAACAAAGGCTCAGTCAGGATAAATGACTTACTTGAAGTCACAGAACTAGTGAGGGATAAACCATCTCTCTGACCCCAAGCCCACACTCATAACCAAGATGCCATATCATTTCCATAGACCAAGGCATCGGGGGTACTCAGAGAGCTATGAAGGGGAAGCTCCTTTTGTTCTTTGTGGCAGTTCGACTCATTTTATAGTCACTAACTCGACTTGCTATGCAAAGGAGATTTCAAGAGAAAGTAAGTTAGAAAATAACTGTATGTTTGTAATTGCTTACAATTTGGTTTAAGTGTTTGGTTCTGTGCTGTCTTCAGTATTTATATTTTTGTCCTTCCTTCATTTACTCCTTTCCTCTCTTTTTTTCCCCTCTTACCTCTCCCCTCCCCCTTCCCTCTTTTCCTTCCTTCCTTCCTTCCTTCTTTCCTTCCTTCCTTCTTTGCTTCCTTCTCTTTTTCTATCTCCCTTTCTCCCTTCATGTAATGGCTTTGGGCTTCAACTCTAATACAAGAAGGATTTATTTATTTATATATTAAAGATTTTATTTATTTATTAGAGAGGAAGTGGGGAGAGTGGCAGAGGGATAGGGAGAATCAGGCTCTCCACTGAGCAGGGAGCTGGAGGCAGGGCTCAATCCCAGGACTTCCACACTTACTGGCTGAGCCACCCAAGCACCCCACAAGAAGGATTTATTAAATTGCTGTCTACTTCCAACCCTTGTCTCCCAGGTCTCCATTATATTGTGGTGACATTTGGGGAATGTTCGGGCCAAACTTAGCTTTCTTAGGATATCATCTAATTTGAGATAATAATAGTAACACTTTTTATTAATTGAACAGTTTGTTACTAATATCAGAACTTTGCTCCAGGCAATCGTTCCCTAGCTTTATTGGTATCAATACAGAGTTTAAGGCATTTTGGAAATACAACAGGGCAACTTTCTTTATCCCTTGGTTGTCCTGGCTGACAGATCTGGCCCAGCTGCACGCAGGACAGACCATCACCCAGGTATACCTGTCTCAGTAAGTACCTAAATATTCACCGGCCTCCTCCCTTGTTGAGGTGTTGAGGCTTTTGGCCCCTATTAGGTCCTATAAATCCATTCATTCTTTCCACAGCTGAACATTGGGAACAGGAATGAAAAAAAAAAACCAGTTAAAAAGCCTTAATTTTGATGGAGCTTACCCAATACATATATTCTAGCCATGTTCAATGATCTTCACACACTCTTAGGATTGGGTAGAGTTGTTCTCTGGGCACAGAATTTGGGATTTGGTAAAAGTCAGTCAGCTTGAGACTTTAGGTAAAAAATACAAGTATTTTTTAGTTTGTTAGTCCTTTGGACTTCCTGGTCTAGGTGAATTTCTCCTTGGATAATTTTGGTTCACCTGCATTCTTTCACTTTGCCTTCTATTTATTGATTTTTTTAAAATAACTTCAGCATCCCATCACTAATTCCTTCCACTTTCCATGCTTTAATTTTGTAAGAGTCCTTTTAGGCTTCATTTTATAGATGACAAAATTAAGACTCAAAGAAATTAAGTAATGTCCTCAAGCCCACACAGCTAGTCAATGATAGGTCTGGGATTTTTATTCAGACATACCTGATTCCAGAAGTTGTATTACCAAACACAGATTTATTCTTCCACCCTAAAAAGTATCTTCCAAGTATTTGCCATTAAGTATTTAATCGCATGGAAGTCTGACTTCTCTGAGATAGTCCCTGCCTCTTGGCACAGTCCAAACTCTAATGTGTAACATGTGAATGATTGAAGCCTATATTATTCCTGGTACTATTTTCAGCTTATGATGGCTCTGATCCATCGCAAAACTGAGTGTTTCTGAAACCATTTAGTTACAAAAGGGAAATCATCCATTTTTACTTGGGAAATCTTTGGTCTTCTTTTCAACCCTTACTACTCTGCACCACTCCTCCAAATCAGGCAGCAGAAATCTTGCTCTATAGATGTCCCCAAAACGTTTGAATGAAATTTTTGAATTTTTGAATTTTTGAACAAAAGCACTACCTCTTTTGATAGCTACTTAGAACCTACATATTTTTCCAGTACTACCTGAGTGGAGGGTAGTGCAATTTGAAAGGGGCCCTATGGAAGCAGAATGGGTCCTCTTTGGAGATATATATATATATATCTATAGAGAGAGAGAGAGAGAGAACGAGAGAGAGAGAGAGAGAGTGTGTGTGTCAGTCAAAGCCCATGGGAACAGTCCATGTTTAGGAGCATGACACCCAAGCCCAATTAGAGCCCCACAAAAACAGAGCGGGTAACAGTATGGTACAGTGGAAAGAGCACTATGTGACATTCAGGCTGTTTTACTTTGGCCAAGTGATCCAGTTTTTCGGGGCCCGTGTTTCCTAATTTATGGAATTAGGCATATGACACTAGCAGTGATGAAACTTCGAATTACAAGGAAATTCTTAAAAAAAAAAAAAACGATTACCGGTCCCCACTCAGAGATTCTGGTGTGGCAGCTCTAAGGTTAGACTGGAGATCTCTGTATTGGAGCCAGTTGCCCGAGGGATTCCACTGCAGACAGTCTTTGGAAGGAGACTGTATGGGAACCATCCATCATTTTCTATGCTTCACTGCTTCAGCGAACTTTTTGTGACTCCATGAGACCTATTTCTTCCTCCCCCAACTTCCTCATCACAAGAAGGGCAATGCTAGCATCCCAGCTGCAAGCCTCTGGCTCGGGATCCTTGCTGCAGCCAGCAGTGTCCTTGGAGTCTAGTTCAAAGCTGGAGAGGACGCGCCGCGGAGCCTGGAGCCATGGGCGCAGGGGCGGCCCGAAGGCAGTGAAGTGTTGTGGCCAGAAAGCACTGACGCACGACCGGGAAACCACAAGACTGGTGAAAACCTTTCCAAGCCCGAGCCCTGTGATCAAAAGAGGCACAGGAAGCAGCTTTGCCAAGAGTCCTTTCTGCTGCTGGCTGGAACCCTGAGCTCCTGAGGCCCTCTGAGCCAACTCCGTGAGCAGATGCTGTCACCCAAGGAGCCATTACTAAGGCATTGTTTTTTCTTTGCTCTGAGGTGGCCCCACGGGTGGGTGGGAATGAGTTGCAGTCTCTTTCTCTCTTTCTTGCTTCTTTCTTTTGGCAGAGGTGACCATCTGATTGCTCGCTCTGATTTTGCAGAAGCCATAGATTACTGGCTTTTTAGCCTCTGCCAACTGACTGTTGTTTGATGCTGAGAGCCTAAATACAAAAACTAAATCCTCAAACTGTTACCAATACCTACATCATCTGATCAGCAAGTATCGATAGCCTGGACTTCAGCGGGCGTGAACTTCCTTTATTTATTGCATCATAACCATTCCCCCTTCTCCTACGCTAGCTGTGTGTGTGTGTGTGTGTGTGTGTGTGTGAGAGAGAGAGAGAGAGAGAGCATTCCTTGTGAGAATACACTTACCCAGGAATTGCATTCAGACCCTTGTCACAGACATAGAGCATGTCTAGATTCAAGGTTAGAATAATTCTGTTACTGTGAATTCTTTCCCTTTCCTTGGCCGAAGTAACTGCCCGTGGCCATGTACTAAATCACATCATGGTGTAGCAGATCCACTTAATAGCTGAGGCCTGCAAAGTAACTGAACCATGTCCCGAGAGCTAAATGGCAGAGAAATTGGACTGACCATGAGCACTTCAAACTGATGGCTTAGCAGTGGGGTATTTTTCCTGGAAACACAACAGAATCAATCTGAACTGTTGATTCTGTCATGGGTACAGGCTCCCACGTAGAGGAAAATAAAGCAAGTGTGAAGAATTTTTCATTTGCCCTTCGCCTGCTTTCTTGCTCTTTGCCTGGCATTGCAAGCCTACATTTTCACTCTGCAGACCGGTGCTGAATGATCAGTGACACTGCCCACGGGTGCACAGTCTCCCACCTTCGTCTGCCCATTACCAAAGTGTCATCAGGTGTGAGGTGGCCAATAGTAGCTTCTTTGAGACGATGCCCTGGATCCTCGCTTAGGTTTCAGTCATTTTAGGAAACATGAAAAGTTCAGGAAGAGGAGGCCACACACTGTCTGCAAAGCCGTCGGGGTCAACATTCAGACTCACACACTGAGCAGTGACAATCAGGTATTTTCTAGGATTCTTCCCCTGGCTCTGTCGCGTAGAACAGAAACTGCAAACACACAATGCCGCCCTGCATTTCCCTTTTTGGGGGAAGCACTGGCTTTGTGTTCTGCTGACACCCAAAATTTGAGAAGAAAACTCTCCTCCCGCCCCGCCTCCACTTTTGGCTCAGTTTATCCTACCAAAACACACTTCATAAGACTTCTTTATAGAAAGAATGTTTCAAAAATATAATATTTCCATCTGCTATTTCAGTAATACATGCTCTGGGACCCTCTTTATGAACCATTTTCCTTTCTTTGCTCTCATTTAGACCTATAAACATTTGATTCAAAAGCCCTGCGGAGTAGTCAGCCAATCAGCTCCCAGAGCTGGGAACTTTCCTAACCCTATAATTTTGTCTGCAGCAGGCGCCTCCCGCTGTGGAACTAACTGCTAAGGGATTAGAGCGATGTGATCTTCAGGCTGCTCCCTCCCAAGGTTGCTCTCAAGTGGAGAGAAGGAAGCCGTTTTAATTTTGATAAAATAAACTTTATTTTGTAACTTTATTATTTGTTTTTCTTTCTCTTTTCAACACTTCATAATAGCCAGGCCTGGTAATTTGAAATGAGCCTCGCTGGCTGAGGCGCCCTGGGCCACCCCGCGCTCCTGCAGCTGTTTAAAGGGACAGCCACATGGCATCTGCTCCTGCCACGCCAAAGGGCAGAACTTGAGTTTTTCCTCCCTCGTACGAACTGTATATACTGTGTTTTATTACACACACGCACGTGGTGTTTTACCAACGGGTGGCAACAAAAGTTGCGCAGCGCTGTCATGCTGCCCAGGTGTGTGGAAAATGTCACACCTCCTGCAAAATTTTAAGTTACTTTTCTGTTTCTTAGACTTTTCCCACCAGAACGCTACTTCGGCAATTACTGAGTCATTTAAGATTACAACGTGAATTTCCCGGGGACTCCCTCTTTGATATAAACTCAAACACGTTGCTAGGAGTAAAAGATCTTTATGGATGAAATTTAATATATTTTGAATCAAGCTCAAAGAGATTTTTTGCTCTGTGTGAAGAATAAAATAAAAACTCCTTTTGTAAGTTTTATGACTGGATGATGGGTGGGGAAAAGTATTTTCCAGGATACGAATATTTTCCCTTTTCTTCTTTGTTTTTTTAATTTAAACTTAATTAGCCCACATATAGTACATCATTAGTTTTGATGTAGTGTTCAATGAGTTCCTGTTTCTTCTTAAATTAAAAAACGCACAAAGTTATAGATACACACATAAAATTAAGCCCAATTATTAGCATGTAAATAGTTAATTTTTTCTGGAGACAAGAGGGCAAAAACGTGGCAACACTTTAAAATGTCTACAACTTTAACCAAGGAATTATGCCTTCAGAAGTCGTTTCAGGAAATAATCAAGAAATCACGACACAAAGGTAGACATCCAAAGACATTCATCACTGCATTGTCTGAAAGAGTGGACTATGTGAAGAGTTTACATTTAAAAGTTCGTTAGCAGTCTCAATAAGAAATCGCATATATTTAACGTTGCTTTAAAAAGATCTTTTCCTAGGTATTATTCCTAAGTATTAATTTGAAGGTTGTCACTGTTAAGTGTTAGTGAGTTAAGCACTCTCAAAAAGTGTTCAGTTCAATGCAGATGCGATAGACGTTAGGAGGATCGTCTTTAGAGGAACAGTTAACTTTCACTTCCAGCCAGGACAGAAGAGTTTGTATCTGATCAACATGCCAACAAAAATTTGAATGGCAGATAAATTTTAAAAATTTCGATGGCCGGGGCGCCTGGGTGGCTCAGTGGGTTAAAGCCGCTGCTGTCGGCTCAGGTCATGATCCCGGGGTCCTGGGATCGAGTCCCGCATTGGGCTCTCTGCTCAGTGGGGAGCCTGCTTCCTCCTCTCTCTCTGCCTGCCTCTCTGCCTACTTGGGATCTCTCTCTGTCAAATAAATAAATAAAAATATTTTTTAAAAATTTTTGATGGCCAAAGATACAGATGTGGTGAAAAGAAGGGCCATCTGTACCCCAATGTTTATAGCAACAATGGCCACAATCACCAAACTATGGAAAGAGCCAAGATGCCCTTCAATGGACGAATGGATAAAGAAGATGTGGTCCATATACACTATGGAGTATGATGCCTCCATCAGAAAGGATGAATACCCGACTTTTGTAGCAACATGGACAGGACTGGAAGAGATTATGCTGAGTGAAATAAGTCAAGCAGAGAGAGTCAATCATCATATGGTTTCACTTATTTGTGGAGCATAACAAATAACATAGAGGACATGAGGAGATGGAGAGGAGAAGGGAGTTGAGGGAAATTGGGGGGGAGATGAACCATGAGAGACTGTGCACTCTGAAAAATAACCTGAGGGTTTTGAAGGGGCGGGGGGTGGGAGGTTGGGGGAGCCTGGTGATGGGTATTGGGGAGGGCACGCATTGCATGGAGCACGGGGTATGGTGCATAAACAATGAATTCTGTTATGATGAAAAGAAATTAAAAAAAAAATTCGATGGCACTGGGAAACCATAAGGCAACTAGAACTTGAGGGTTGAAGACCTTAAAAATAATAGAAGAAAGAGATGGCTGTAGCATTTGATGTTGTTTCCCCGTCGAGATATTCCCCAATTTAGAAGCAGCCAAGAAATTAAGAAACTGCAGCTTTTGCAGATTTATGGGACTGAAGGGACAAAAATTAGATACTGGAGCCTGTGAAGGTGTTAAGGATCTGATAAATAACCAGACTCTCAGTGGGGACCCGTAAAGGGCTACAAACCTGGAGGAAAAAACGAACAGAATCAGCCCTTGCAGAAACTAAAACTCTGAAGTCAGTTTAATCCTAGATTAGAATAAGGTAACCTGCTTGGCTAATGGGCCACCAAAAGCAAAGTAAATGCTCTGTGCAGGGAGATATCACCATTAAAAGCTATAAATTCTCTTTAAAATATTCTATACACAATCGTAGTGTTATGAAACATAAAAAAGCTACTGAAAGCCAAAAAGAAGAGAAATCTTAAAAGCAGCCAGATAAGAGATTTTGATTTCAAAGAAGAAAACAGTAACTTCTTTTAGTTACTTTCAGTAAAGATTATGGAAGGCAGTAGATAGTGGAACTCATATTCAAATAGCTCAGACAAAAGAATTTCCTACCTCAAATTCTGTATCTGGTAAAATTATCTTTTAAAATTAAGGTAAAATAAAGACATTTCCAAGCCATGAAATACTGAGAGTCTTCATTACGAGCAGAGGTTCACTGAAAGTAATTCTAATGGGAGTTCTTCAGGCAGAAGAAAAATTATCCTATATGGAAGCATGGGAATGCAGGAAGACATAAAAGAAGTTAAAATGGAATAAGGAGAAATGGAAAGATTAAAATAAATCTTATTAAATATATATATATATATAATTATAGTGTCTTGTGGGATTAAGAGACACCTATCCGTCAAACCATGTGACTTCAAAAGCACAAAGAATGGATAGAGGTTGAGTCCTAAAGTATTTGCATTTGCAAGAAATAGCAAAAGTTTTCATTTGTACCAGACTTAACACAGCCTAATATCAGAGTAACCACTAAACATAATGGAAGCATATATAACTAACAACAAAAAGAAAATAATAAAATGGTAGGTTTAAACTCAAATGTACCAGTAATTACACTGACTATAAATGGGCTAAATATTTAGAAGACAAAAATAATTAAATTTGTATTAAAAACACACACAACTCCATGCTGCTTTTAAGAGACTTGCTTTAGGTACACAAAAGGTTGAAAGTAAAAAGGTATATATATATATATATCTCATGTAAGTTATTTTATACGTGTCTTTGAAATTAATCTGTCTACTTGAAAGAGACCATAAGTAAAAATCATAGACAATGCTTTATGTGGTTTGTGGTGTAGTTAATACAAAAGAGAAATATTTTTTTAATTTTTTAATAAACACATAATGAAGTTTTATCCCCAGGGGTACAGGTCTGTGAATCGTCAGGTTTACACACTTCGCAGCACTCACCATAACATATAACCTCCCCAATGTCCATAACCCCACCACCCTCTCTCAACCCTCCTCCCCGCAGCAACCCTCAGTTTGTTTTGTGAGATTGAGAGTCACTTATGGTTTGTCTCCCTCCCCATCCCATCTTGTTTCATTTATTCTTTTCCTACCCCCCAAATCCCCCATGTTGCATCTCCACTTCCTCATATCAGGGAGATCATATGATAATTGTCTTTCTCTGATTGATTTATTTCGCTCAGCATAATACCCTCTAGTTCCATCCACGTCATCGCAAATGGCAAGATTTCATTTCTGTTGATGGCTGCATAGTATTCTATTGTGTATATATTCCACATCTTCTTTATCCATTCATCTGTTGATGGACATCTAGGTTCTTTCCATAGTTTGGCTATTGTGGACGTTGCTGCCATAAACATTCGGGTGCACGTGCCCCTTCGGATCACTACGTTTGTATCTTTAGGGTAAATACCCAGTAGTGCAATTGCTGGGTCATAGGGTAGTTCTATTTTCAACTTTTTGAGGAACCTCCATGCTGTTTTCCAGAGCAGTTGCACTAGCTTGCATTCCCACCAACAGTGTAGGAGGGTTCCCCTTTCAAAGAGAAATATTTAAATTCTAGTTAGTAGATACTAATTCAAAATAAAGGCATTGGCCTTCCAACAAAAGATCGCAAAACAAATGAAAAAAAATTTTTTTACTTAAAATAAACGTATTTGTTACAGCTGCCATAACAAAAGTAGCCTGTGGTGATGACGGATTTGAGGTCTCTGCAAAGACATTTGCATGAATTAATATGCCTAAGGAGACAGAGGAGATGTAAAAGCAAAAATTAAGGTTGGCAAAGGTGACCAGGAAAACAGCGTATCTGCCTTCCTGTCTGGCTTCCTGAACTGGTTTTTAGTTTTCTTGTAGAGAGATAGACCAAAGCTATAGGATCTGTTTTCCAGGAAGATCTGAAGGGACTCTGGGCACAAGCACAACTTTCATGGCTCATTGTAACAAACTGTAACCCGGAATAATAAAGAAGAATTCTCACCGTCCCTCACATCCAGTGTAGGCCCAACACTCTGAGGCTCAAAATGTCCATCAGTTTAGACTACTTTGCCTGACAGCACGGGGCACCGGCAAGACAGGAAAGTACTGAAAGCCTTGACAAGAAGGCTGTCAAGATGTATGGGCCTAATTGTTCCTCACACATTTAAAAGCCCCGAGGGGGGGGGGGGCTTGCAGAGATAACTGGGAAAGATTGTGAAGCTTAAGATACTCCAGAGAAAAAAGAGATGAATTCTTAAGAAATTGAGTTTTAAAATATTGGTTACTTAGTTTCTAACTATGGTCATTGTGTTAGATAAGGAAATTGTAAGGTTCCTCGTTGTCTCCTTGACAATTTTTTTCACCATTGTATGATGGAGAAATGTGGCTTCATAATTTGGGATATTAACTTAAGGATATCCTTGGAAAACTTCTTGTATGTATGTAAAAAGGATTTGTAGTGGATCCTGAGGCCCAGCCTCCACCTCCCGTTTTCTCTTTTAGGTGGGGACGACTTATTTTCCTAGCTGCTGAGAATGATGCTAGCTGAAAACATTTATCTGTCCGCTCTTTCTTGGAATTCCCTTACTCATGGCCATGCTCCTTTTCCAGGGCAGCCTTTGTCCAATGAATGAAAGTTATAGAGGTCCTGCTCTAGCCTCAAGTTGGACCACACTGAAGGAACGTCCCAGTTTCAGAACACTGCTGAGTTCAGGTAAGCCATTCATTGTGCTAGCACTCTAACGTCTCCATCTGCCGTTGTGCTTCCTGTCCTTCTGTCACAAGTACTGATTCCAAGAGCACTCCCTAACGTACTTCCTACACACTAATGTCTAACTCAGATTCTGCTTTTTGGGGAAATTATAACAGATTTGTTCACTAACTTCCATCTTTCTTTATAGTTTTGTCGGATATCAAAAGGGACTTAGATTTATTGAGGGAGGGCACTGTGGTTCATTGTTATTGACCAATCTTCCAGACTGAGTGGCAAGATATCCTAGGGTTTGCCAGGGGGCATTAGAGAATGTTCACAAAACAGAGGAAAATGGACACCTGGGTGGCTCAGTTGGTTGGACAACTGCCTTCGGCTCAGGTCATGATCCTGGGGTCCCGGGATCGAGTCCCACATCAGGCTCCCAGCTCCACGGGGAGTCTGCTTCTCCCTCTGACCTTCTCCTCGCTCATGCTCTCTCTCACTGCCTCTCTCTCAAATAAATAAATAAAAATCTTTAAAAAAATAATAAAAAAAGAGGAAAATATTTATTACCTATGGCTTTATCTCATTCTTGCACTAATAAACTGCCTCTGTTTTTGTTTTTATCTCTAACATTCGTCCAAATTTATATTAGCTACACATGTTTAGATAAAGGAAGAGACAACTATTTAAATTAGATAAAAAAATGGGACTTATTATAGCATGTAAGACTGACTCAGAAAATCCAAGGAGAACAAAACAACTAAAATCCAGGAATGTGGAATGGGGGCCATTCTGGGAAAATTATTGATCTTGAGAGATGATAGATGTTCTTCTTGATTTAGAACTTCGGACTTTTTTGTCTTTAAGTATCTATGGTTCAATATAATCCCACTCTCCTCTTCCTTTTCTACCCAAGAAACTTGATTGTGGCAAAAATTGGAGCCTTCCTATGTGTTTTGTGAATTCTTAGTGAGGACTTATATTTGCTGCGCCTGAGGTCATATTGTGACACTAGTAACTTGAGCTGTAGAATCTTTAACCCTGGGCTTTGACCCTTTGTGAGAGCCTGAGCTGCTTTCAGGTCAGGGAGAGACTCATAGCATGAAGGTTTTTTTGTCACTTTCGGGAAGCCCTGGAGGCCCTTGGATCTAAAGGCTCAGATGCAGTTTTGAATATATACCATATATCTGGAGAATTCACTTATTATGAATTTAGTCATTGAAAGTAAGAACTAGAGCTTAGAACAGGATCAAGAACCAGTGATGATGGTTAAAATGAAAAATTCTGTCCATCAGGAGTTACCACTAAGAAAGTGAAAAGATGGGGGTACAGGGGTGGCTCAGTGGGTTAAGCACCTGCCTTTAGCTCAGGTCATGATCTCAGGGTCCTGGGATTGAGCTCTGTAGTGGGTTCCCTGCTCAGAGGAGAGCCTGCTTCCCCCTCTTCTCTGCTGTTTACCCTCCCCCACCACCCATGCTCTCTCTCTCTCTCTCTCAAAAAAAAAATCTTTAAAAAAAAGTGAAAAGACAAATCACAAAGAGGAAAACAATATTTGCAATACATGTATCTGTCAAAAGACTCATCCCCAGAATATGTAATGAATACCTGCAAATTAGGAAGACAGAAAACCCAATTAAATTATTAGGCAAATTATTGGGAAAAAGGTTTGAACAGACATGCTGGAAAGAGATTCAAATGGTCAATGAACATGTCAAAAGGTGCTCAAAATTAATAGTCCTTCAGGGAAATCCAAATTAGAACCTCAGTATGAGCCTCCTACACAGCCACCAGAATGTATTGGTAAAGAAAATGAAACTCATACAACGCTGGCGAGTGTGTAAATTGGTATAACAAAGTTAGAGAACAGTTTGATACTATATATTAAAGATGGACACATGTATACTATGACCTGGCAATTCCGCTCTTAGATTTATACCACTAGAAGTTCATGTATGTAGTGCCCAAAAGACGCATACAAAACGTTTTAGTAGAACTATTCAAGCCAAAATTAAAAAGAAGCCAACTATACATGAATAACAGAATGGAAAGTGAGTTGTGTTCTATATATGTAATGAAGTACTGAATTGCAATGACAGTAATCAAACTACAGTTACGTGCACCAACATGGGTGAATCTCATTCAACATTATGCTGAGTGAAAGAAGCAAGACACAGAAGAGCATATACTGAAGAAGGATATAAATTTCAAAGACAGACCAAAAATACATGTGATAATGGGAAGATAGAGTAACTGGAAAGAAACACAAGGGGGCTTCTTGGGGTTGTGATGGTTTCTTGTTTTTGACCTGGCTCACCATTACACAGGTGTGTTTATTTTAAGAATATTCATTAAATAATGATGATTCATGTATACCTCAATAAAGGGAGGGGGAAAATGAGTTTTGTTCACATTATGGGAAAAATAGATTTTTTCCAGTAAAGGAATGAGCAAGGAGTACAGGAATAACTCATTTGAGTTTGACTTCCTTAAAAGGAATTTTTTAATAATATGAAGGATATTCTATGGAATTATGGGATTTTTAAAAAATCAAAGCCCAAGGATTATAGCACTTTTCAGTCTATAATTAGTATTCAATCATGACTTCTGATTCTTGAAACTGTTAGGCATGAATACTTTCCTTAAATGTGATATTCATCTTGACTAATGAAGAAAAACTCAGCCATTTACATATGGCCCATTGTAGACTGTGATTTAGAGCAAGGGAGAGTCTCAAGGATGGATCGCTATCTGATAAATGAAGTAGTTATTTAACACTGTGTCTGCCTCATGATGCACAGACCCAGAGGGAAAAATGCAGGTGGTAGGTAGACATTAAACTTTCTCAGAAACTAACAAAGTGGAAAACTCTGAATAGAAACCTTGGGAATTCTGGTTTACTGTGAGCCAGAGTGATAAGTCTCTAGAAGGAGAACCCAGAGAGGGGAAGCTTAACTCAAAGTAATCCATTCCTAGGAGACCCATTCAGATAAGAGTAAGTCTACAGCACACCATTTCCCCCACCTCCCTTTTTTTGCTTTGAACATGTATGTAAAAGCTAGGAAACTGTTTCAGTTGACAAAGTGCTGCTTATAACATAATTAAAAGCAAAATGATTTTGTTTGTGCTACAGGTTTCTTGTTATTTTTATTACTTCATTTGCTAGTCAATTCTGCTTTTATTTTTTTATTTTTATGTTCCGTTAGCCACTATATTGTACATCCTTAGTTTCTGATGTAGCGCTGCATGTTTCTATCTAAAGCCAAGAAGCAAGGTAGCCAGCACTGGAGGGGCCCTACGCTGTAGCTTAGGCACTTTTCCAAAGCAGAGTGAGTCTCCAATGAAATGCAAGATAGATTCTCTTAACTGCTTCTTTCAGTGACTTTTGTATATTCCTAGAAGCGAATATAGCCAAATGCTTATTTTTCAGATACAAATTACAATGATGCACCATAAATGTTTTAATCTCAACAATGGTCTTTAATGAATCTGGTGTGGATTTTATCTTGGCAAAAAGAAATTTTACAGATAGAACTATCTTAATATTTTTGAAGCAATTCGTACTTTCTCTTAAATTTTTGCCATCTTTTAATATGATGGTAGAAAAAAAAATTCCCAAGGGAAAAAAAAAAACAAACATTGTCCCATACTGTAGGGTTGAAAAGTGGGTATCTCAGGTCTATACCTACTCATTTCAGTAACTGGATCAAGGGTGGGCACATGATCCAGGAAAGGCCAATCACGATCTTTTCCTAGGATTAATATATTTTCTGCAGTTTCCAAGGCAGGAAGATGTGAACCTAGGGCCGCTAGCAGATATGTGGAGACAATGTCCTCACTAAAAAGCCAAGTAGAGGCAATGGTCATAGAGAGACAGAAGGAATCTTGTGTCTTTGTATCTCTGGCTAAAATCCCAAGGCTCTGGTTCTTGGATGTCTTCTTTCAGGCCTACGAATTGCTCAAATATGCTCCAGAGTTTCCTGAAGGAAGGGATTCTCTTTTTGCACAGGCCAGTTAGAGTTGGTTTCTGTCACCAGCAACCAAAAAAGTCCTAATGAATAAAAGGACAATATCAAGAGTAACAGGAGGGCCAGGAACTGCCAACTGCTGTCTTGGAGCTGTTTATTTCTGTCATGTTACCCAAATATACTCTTTCCTTTGTATGGGCCTTTGGTGATTGGACATCAAATAGCTACTGTGCATGTAGTGATAATTTCCAAATCCTGCAGGCGCTCTTCTCCAAGGGCAGTGTTGCTCGAATTTCAGTGTGCTCTCAGGAGTTAAAGATTTGCTCCCCACCAACCCTTCCCCACCAAGTACCTTTCTGCTGTCTAATAGTTTCTGTAGATTTGGGGGTTTCTCTGGATTAAATTTTTGTTTACCAGTTTCATAGGTGTTTCTATGAATACAAAAGTAATAAATTTTCTTTATAAAATGTCCATAGTTTGCTGAAAAGTATAGAATGAATCCCTTGTAATTCTATCATTCAGAGATAATAACTGGTAATATTTCAGTGTGTATTTCATTTTTCTCCTTTAATACTTTTTCTATCCACACACATATGTGCATATTACAAAAAATTCAATCATGGTGTAATAATGCAATTTTCACTTGATCATCTTTTAAATCCAAACTATCATTCTCATGAATAATCTCATTGAAATCGATTTTATGGATATTGCCCAATAACATAAACTTGTACCCATTTTTTTAACCTTTTGACCTCCTTCACTCATTTCTCCCAGTCCCCACCCCCTACCTCTGACAACCACCAATCTGTTCTCTGTATCTATGAGCTTCTTTTTTGTTTGTTGTTTAGATTCCACATACAAAGGAGATCATACGGTGTTTGTCTTTCTCTATTTCACTGAGCATAATTCTCTTGAGGTCCCTCCATGTTGTGACAAGTGGCAAGATTTCTTTTTTATGACAGAATAATATCCCATTGAATAAATCTACCACATCTTCTTTACCCATTCATTCATCAATGGACAGCCAGGTGTTTCCATATCTTAACTATTACAAACAATGTTATAATGAGCATGGGGGTGCATATCTCTTTTCAAATCAGTGTTTTTGTTTTCGTTGGGTAAATACCCCAGATGGAATTGTCAGTTCATATGATAGTTCTCTTTTTTAAATTTTTGAGGGGCTTTCATACCATTTCATAGTGGTTGTACCAATTTACATTCCCGTCAACAGTGAACAAGAGTTCCTTTTTCTCCACATTGTCATCAACACTTGTCTTTTTCATAATAACCATTCTTAAAGATGTGCTGTGATATCTTGTTGTGATTTTGGTGTGCATTTCCCTGACGACTGGTGATGTTGAGTATCTTTTCACGTACCTGTTGACCATCTCTATGTCTTCTTTGGGAAAATGTCTATTTAGATCTGCTCCTTTTTTAATTGGATTTTTTCTTTCACTATTGAGTTGTATGAGTTCTTTATATATTTTAGATATTAGCTCCTTACTAGATATATGATTTACAAGTGTTCCCCCCCACAATTTGGTAGTTTGCTTTTTCATTTTGTTGATGGTTCCCCTGCTGTACAGTGCTTTTTAAATATCAAATGTGACAAGATATAAACATCATGATCTTAATTGCCACAAAGAAATTAGTCACAACATCTACTATATTCTAATGTTGTGTTAGGCAGGAGTCTGATGAATTTTAAAATGATTTCAGATCTCAAGTTACTTTTACTCAGAGGTTTCTTTTACAAAAAGAATATCATATATCAAATTTATTATTAATTAAAGTAAGAATGGCTGTTACAAACGGAGTAATTTGGAAATCAAGGAAGGGACAATAATCATGGCCTGGGAAAACTGAAGGGATGTGGAGTTTGAGCAGAGTCCTGAAGAGCAGAAAGACTCAGCTTGTGCAGAAAGGGCAGGGATTTCCGGGAGAAGAAACAGTGACAGAGCCCCAAAAAGAAAGAATGTAGGTCCGTGTGCCTGGAGTGGAAGCTTGATGAAGAAAATGTTAATCCTATACCATTAACCCATTTGATCCTGTTCTGTCTTTTAATGGATCATCCTTTTCAGTTGTAATTTCTTAAGGGATTAGGATGTGGGAGTGAGAAGTGAGAGCTAACCATCCCATCTGGAGTTCTCCTTGACACGTGGTCCCTAAAAGCATTTTGTATGCTCCTTTTCTCTGTGGCATCCATGGGCTTCCCTTCTGATCATTCATCAAAGTAAGGGGCCATCTGCTCTGTGCTCCGTCTGCTCCATGAATGAAATGAAGGCATGTGTTATGTGGCTCTGTTCCAGCTTCTCCTTCTTTACATCTGCTGCGCCCCTTTGAACAGCCCATGGGGCATAACTGGTGTCTCACCTTACGACAAGGTGCATGACCCTTTTGCTTCCAGTCCTATTTTACTTTGAACAGTACCTGCACCTCATGCTGTTCAGGTGTTATTGTAGAAACCCTCACCATACACCAAGACACCAGTTGTTTACATTCCTCGGGCAGGAACATTTTACCAATGAAAGGTACTAAAACCTTTCATTAAAGGAAATTCAACATTTCAACCAATTCTTCTATTACATGAAGAATAACAACTTTCAATTTATGTATCCCAACCCCTTTGAAGTCCATTATTGACATTTTCTAACCAATATTCTGTATATCCTTGGGCTCACTCATAGGAGAAGGTTTAAAGCTAGAACAACCTTGAAACTACAGAATCTAAAATGAATGAAAATAGGCCTAGGAATGAAGTCACAGAACTAGAAAGAATATTGCAAAGGCCATCCAAAACCTGTGTGCCTGTGTGTGTATGTGTGTGTGTGTTTGAATATGCAATGACAAATGTTCTTTCCTTCCAAACTAGAGAACCAGAGAAAGACCTCTAGATGACTAGGAGGGAGAAATTTTTAGATTTTATATTTATATAGGAAATAAAAGCACTTTTGCCAGAATTTTTGTGTTTGAGATAAGTAAAAGTGGGCAAGTATTTAACTTTTCTGATCATCACATGGCTGATCTGTAAATGGGTGATAATAAACACCTGCATGAAAGAATGTGAGAAAGGACTAAATATTGAGCTTAGTACCTATGATGTAGTAAGCCCTCAAATAGTTATTAAAATGCCTGGAATGTATTATCCCTTGTTTGAAAGAAGTGATATGTAGAAATCTTCTTGTCTTCCAGGCAAGAGTTGGTAAAATTGGTGACTCTTACACTCCTAGAAAGATGTACTTTCACCATAATTTCTGTAGTGATTATAGCTCTTTGCTTAGCCTGATATGAAAACTTTATGAAACATAAAAGCTAGACCATAGAAATAGTCTTAATCAACATCAAAGTGACACTGGTAACATTCCTAAAGCCTTCATGGGCTGGAGTCTTTCTTTTTCAGAATTTCAAAAAAAAAAAAAGTAATTCTCTGAGAGAAATTAGAGAACACAAAACAAAGGTTTAATTAAGGATCTACTTGGGACATAAGGAACAGCATGGAGGACATTAGAAGATGGAAGGGAAAAATGAAGGGGGTATATCAGAGGGGGAGACGAACCATGAGAGACTGTGTCTAGAAACAAACTGAGGGTTTTAGAGGGGAGGGGAAGTGGGGGAATGGATTGGCACAGTGAAGGGTATTAAGTAGGGCACGTATTGCATGGAGCGCTGGGTGTTATATGCAAACAATGACTCTTGGAACACTACATCAAACACTAATTACGTACTGTATAGTGACTAACATAACATAGTAAAAAAGATAAAATTGAAAAAATAAAAGGATCTGCTTGGGGCAGTGAAAAAGGCAGGTAAACAGATTTGAAAGAAATAGAGGACATTTATAATACCTTTATTGAGATAGTATTGATGTATAATAAATTGCATAATTTGATGGGTTTTGACATATGTATATGTGTATGAAATCATCAACGTAATCAAGAAGTTGAATCGAGCATATCAACCACTTACAACAGTGTCCTCTTGCCCTTTTGGTCCCTTCTCTCTCTCCTCCCTCTTTCCCTGGCAATCCAGTGGGGATTTTTTAAATTAGTTAGTTAGATTAGTTTAGTTAGTTAGTTTAGATTTTCTAGAATTTTCTACAATTGGAATTAAACTGTGCACATTCTTCTTATTTTCTGGCTTCTTTCATTCAGCATAATTATTTTGAGATTCATTTTATTGTTGCATTTGTCAAGTTCATTCCTCTTTCTTTCTTCCTTTTTTGAAGATTTGAGAGAGCACAGCAGCAGGCAGAGGGAGAAGGAGACTCCCCACTGAGCAAGGAGCCTGATGCGGGACTTGATCCCAGGACTCTGGGGTCATGACCTGGACCAAAAGTTGGTGCTTAACCAACAGACCGAACAACCCAGGTATCCCAATTCCTTTTCATTTCTGAGTAGTATTCCATCGCATGACTATAACATACATTGTTTGTCCATTCACCTAATAGGCATTTGGGTTGTTTCCTAATTTTGACTATTACAAAAAAACTGTGATGAATACTTGTATACAAGTCTCTGTATGATTCATGCTCTCATTTCTACTTAGGAGTAGAATGGCTGGATAATGGTAGATACATGGTTAACTTCTTAACAAGTTTCCAAACTGTCTTCTGAAATAGTTCCACATTTTGCGTATCCACCAGTGGTTCCCAGCTCCGCCACACCCTCACCAATCCTTGCTACGGTCATTCTTTTTAGTTTTATCCACTCTAATAGATGTGTAGTGATATGGTGTTAATTTGAATTCTCCTAATGACATATGATGTTGAGCATCTTTTCATGTACTTATAAGCCATATGTTTATTTTGGTAAAGTATCTTGTTCAAATCTTTTGCTCATTTTTTATTGGGTTGGTTGGCTGTTTTCTTATTACTGAATTTTACATGTACTTCACAGGTCTGGATACAAGTTCTTCATGAGATTTATGATTTGCAAATATTTTCTCCTGGTTGGTAGCTCGTCTTTGCAAGTTTTTAAACAGTGTCTTTCAAAGACTAGAAGTATTTCATTCTAATGGCCTACAATTTGTCAACTTTTTGTCTGTTGGATGAATCATGCTTTAGTGTCCTAAGAAACTTTTCTTTCAGAGACTCTATGGTTTACAATCTACATTTAGGTCTAGGATTCCTTTTAAATTTATGCAGATGGTAAGAGGTGTGGGTCACAGGCATGCTTGGCACTCGGGTATCCAGTTGCTCTAATAACACTTCTTGAATAGTATCCTCTGTCCACAGAACTGCCTTGTCATCTTCATAGAAAATCACTTGTCCATAAATATGTGGGTGCACTTCTGGATTTTATTCTTTTCCATTGATCTATTTTTCTATCATTTCGCCAATACCATACTGTCATGATTAATCTAGCTGTAAAGGGAGTCTTTGGTTTAAAGACTTTATTCTTCTCTTGCAAAGATGTGTTATATGAGTATTTTATGTTCTTTGTAATTCCATTTGAATTCCACAGGCAACTTGCCACCTAAAACAATATATAGGATTCTGAATCTCTTGAATCCACAGACCAATTTGAGAAGAACTGACATCTTGACTGTATTGAATCTCTGGACCCACAAATACAACATATTTCTTCCATTTATTTGGGTCTTCTTTCACTTCCCTCAGCAAAGTTTTGCAGTTCTTAGCATACAGGCTTTATAAATCTTTTGTCAGCTTTGTTCCTAAGTATTTCATATTTTCTTATGCCATTATGAGTAATATAGCTTTTAAATTCTGAGTTTTTGTTTCTAGCACATAGAAATGAAATTGTCTTTTTTTTGAGAGAGAGAAAAAAAGAGAGCGTGCCTGTGAGTGGCGGTGGGGGGGCCAGAGGGAGAGGGAGAGAGAGAATCTTAAGCAGGATCCATGCCCAACACAGAGTCTGATGTGAGGCTCAGTCTCACAACCTGAGCCCAAATCAAGAGTTGGATGGTCAACCAACTGAGCCACCCAGGTGCCCCACTTTTTGATATTGGTTTGTATCCTATAATCTTGGTAAACTCATTTATCAGTTCTAGTAGCTTTCATTATTTCATTGGACTGCCTACTTAGAGAATATATTATCTGTAAATATAGTTTTATTTCTTCCTTTCCTATCTGAATCCCCTTTTACCTATTTTTCTTAGCATGTTTTACTGGGCAGAAGCTCCAGTGTAATGATGAATAGAAGTAGCAGAGCAGGCATTTATGTCCAATTCTTGAACTTAGGGGAAGACATTTAGTCTTTCATCACTAAGGATAATGTTAGCTATTGGGCTTTCATAGATGCCTCAAATTGAGAGATTTCTCTTCTATGATTAGTTTAGTGAGAGTTTTGATCAGGAGTGAACCTGATTTTGTCAAGTGCTTTTCCTACAGCTGAGATGATTGACTTTTCTGTAATTTAATATGAATTACATTGCTTGATTTTATATGTAAAACCAACTTTGCACTCATGACATAAACTCTATTTGTTAATAATATATTAACTATTTTGATATGGTTTCATTTACTTGGATCATGTATTATTTAGAATTTTTGCATCTTTGTTCATAAATGATATTAGCCTATCATTTCCTTTGTTTATAATATCTTTTTCCGATTTGGTATTCAAGAAATACTGGAATTGAGGGTATAGCTCAGGGGTAGAGCATTTGACTGCAGGAAAGACTGGAACCAAATAATAATTTACAAAGTATTCTTTCCTCTTCAACTTTCTGTAAGAGTTTGTGCAGAGTTGGTATTATTTCTTCCTTTAATGCTTGGTAGAATTCACCAGATCAACAATTTAAATGAAATGGACCGATTCCTTGAAAGACACAAACTACCAAAGCTCGTTCAAGGAGAAATTAATCATCTGATTAGCCCTAAATCTAATGAAGACATTGAATTTATAGTTTAAAATTTTCTGTAAAGATTATGACTGGAATCCATGGGTATAATTATTTCCATATTTCTTATACTTGGAAATAATTGAGCTTCTTGAACCTTTGGGTTTACAGTTTTCATCATTTTTTTAAAAAATAGCGGTTATTTTTTAAAGTACTTTTTCTGCCTCTTCCCACCCCTCTCTCTGATATACCCCTATTAGGCTGACATTGTCCTACAGCTCACTGATGCTACTTTATTTATGCTTTTTTTCTCTCTATGCACTTAATCTTGGACAGTTTTCATTACTTTATTTTCAAGTTTACTTATCTTTCCTCCTGCAAGATCCTATCTGCTGTTAATCACATCCAGTGTATTTTTCGTCTCAGACTCTTTTTGTTTTCATCACTAGAAGCTTGATTTGCTTTTTAAAAATTTCTTTTATGTTTCTATATAACTTTTGGAACATATGGGATGCAGTCACAATAACCTTTTATATCCTCTTCAGCTAATTCAAATATCTGTGTCAATTCTGTGTCAATTTCAATAGATCGCCTCCTCTCCTCATTGTGGATTTTATTTTCCTGTTTCTTCACATGACTGGTAATTTTTTTTTTAACCAGGGGCCAGACATTTTGAATTTTATATTTTGGGGTACTGGATATTTTTGTTTCCATAATATTCTTGAGCTTTCTTTTGGGATGCAGTTAATTTACTTAGAAATAATTTGATGCTTTTGGGTACCCCTTTTAAGGTTTGTTAGGTGGAGAACACGGTGTTTGGCCTATAGGACTAGTTATTCTTTACTACTGAAGCAAGTCTCTTCTAAGAACTCTCCCCAGTTCATTGTGAATTATGAAGTTTCCTAGGGTTGATGAGAGCAGATACTGTTCCTGGCCCTATGTGACTGATGGGCACATTTAAAACTGAACTTTTCAGGGAGTTCTTTCCTTGGTTCAAATGGTTTTCTTCCATTCATGCATTGATCATTATTCCAATGAGTACTCAAGGGATGGGGGAATACTTTGACATTCGTTGGAGTTCTCTCTCTGTGCAGCCCTGTGTTCTCTGGTTCACTGTCTTGTAACCATGAGCTACTTTGATCTCTCTGGATTTTCAGCTCTATCTCCTCACCTCAGTGAGTCTCCTGGATTCTACCTGGATTTTCTGTCCATGTGCTATGGTCTGGCAACTTCCACAAAGTGGAAATCTGAGATAATTGTGGGGCTCACCTCATGCACTTTCTGTTTCTCAGGGATCATTGTCCTCTGTTGCCCACGTATTGAAAATCATTATTCCATATATTTAATCTGGCTATTTTGGTTGTTCCATAGGGGAGGGTAAATACTGTTCCTATTGTTCTACCTAGGTCAGAAGTGCAGATTTTGAGACAGGTGATATTTAAAAGCAATTTAGCAGGTGCTGAGGGGGTTTGAACCACCCATATCGACTCTACACCCTTTTCTATTCCAGTATATATGCTAGATTTGACATCATCTCTTATACACAGAGGCTCACTACAGGAATGACTCTCAAAAAGAAAAAAATGATTCTCATTCACCACCCTCATCCCTTGCAATATATTCTTTAGAAAAGGGAAATTTGTTAGGTACTGGGAAGAACTATGGAACCCCTTCAAGCCCCCCACCAAAAAAGTCAGACCACCATTCCTTTAGTTCTTACAGTTTCTGCAGAATTACAGAATATCCATAACCTGATATTACTGAGTTGACTAGGGTCACAATTTTTGTAACGGGAGTACCTGTCACCTCTGGTCCTATCTCATGGAACCACAGGCACAGGCCACAGACATCTGATTCCCTTCATGGAGATTTTTCTCTTTTCTTTCTCTTCAAGATTATGCTTACCATTTTAGGACCCCAGTATTTTTAAAAAGCTAAAAAAAACCACCTTTTTAAAAAGTTATTTTCTTCCACATCGAACTTGATGACCCATCGGATGGAGCTCGGACCTCAGAAACACAGGGTGCCTGTATTAAACGAGCACCTGAGGGAGGTTCCAGTGCACTCGAAGCTTGGAAATCCACGGCTGTGGTCAACCGCAGGCATCACAGAGCAGAGAAAGTTTCCAAGCGCCCTTGTTAACCCTGGCTAAAGGGGTGAAATTGTTCAACATCAGGCATAAGACTACTTCTGTTGATGATGAAAATTTTCCATGAATTGTTCAGACCTTTACTCAGGCGTTGAAAGATGGGCTCCATTCTTTAAGTATGTGTGCTGGTAAGTGGGTATTTAAATGGATAAGGATGGTTTACAGAATTACAAAATAAGACTCTTAAGGAAAGATGAGACCAAGCACAACTCTCTCACCTGGAAAACTGCTCAGAAGAGACTTAAGAGCACGTAGCTCTGTCTTGTGAGACCGAACACCCAAGCTGCTCTCCCTCTTCCTGCAGAGCAGATCAGAAGGGAAAAAACTGAGATAGAAAGGAACCTGATAAATGCAAAAGACATAGTGGAAACTGTGTGCTTAATATCTAAACCATCTCAGAGAAAAAGTGGATTCTTTTCAATCTGGCCTGAATCAAGATAATTTTTCCTATGAATATCAGGAGAAGTTTGCTCAGCCAATAAATGGAAGATGTGACCCAGCTTCTATTTCTGCTCATAGCAAGATAGAGGCGTAAGCAAACTCACACCTCCCAAATGTTTTTTTTTTTCCTGTAAAAAGGATTTCTTTCAACCCCAAAATATATATTCATACTTTCCCTGCATTACAGGTGCATTTGGATGCAACCCTAATTCCTCTGATTTATGTTAGGTGAGCACTGTAGTCCTATTATGTTTATGTTTATATTCAGAATAAATAACATATGGTTTTGACAATTTAAGGCATACATTTAAGTTATTCAGATCCACAGTAACAAAGCACAATCATTTTTGTACTAAGATAATGGCATCCCAGAGCCTCTCCCTGCTTCCTTCCTTCTCTATTACTGTCCCATTCCGCACATGGCGGACCATATGATATCTTTGTGTTTGTTTCTGGTTAGCAGTATAGGCATTTTTTTTTTAAACTCACAAACACAGAGATAACTTTTAGAAAGACAAATAGCTAAAATGGTTGAAAGTAGTTCTTTGGAGTAAAAATCAGTGTGGAGATAATTTTTTTTCTTATTATAATATAATTGCTACAAAACTATTTGCCATTTTACATTAAAGAAATGAAATCTTGCCATTTGCAATGACATGGATGGAACTAGAGGCTATTACGCTAAATAAACTAAGTCAATCAGAGAAAGACAATTATCATATGATCTCACTGATATGAGGAATTTGGGAAACAAGACAAAGGCTCATAGGGAAAGGAAGGAAAAAAATGAAACAAGATGGGATTGGGAGGGAGACAAAGCATAAGAGACTCTTAATCTCAGGAAACAAACCAAGGGTTGCTGGGGGTTGAGGGGGGCTAGGGAGAGGGTGTTTAGGTGATGGACACTGGGAAGGGCATGTGCTATGGTGAGTGCTGTGAATTGTGTAAGACTGATGATTCACAGACCTGTACCCCTGAAACAAGTAATACATTTTATGTTAACTACTTGGCATTTTATACATATGTACGGGTTTTTGTTTGATAAAGTAACTTTTTTCTTGAGGCACACAGCTGGAAATAGTTCACCCCTGAATAAGGTGTTCACTACCATCCTGCCACCTCTATCTTGGGCTTGCTCTGGAATTCTTCTCAGTGCCTGGTTTTTTCAGCGTTTCCTCCAATTCCATAAGCCTCTAACTTTTTGCCACAAACTTCTTTGTAGTGATCAATTTCAGATTCGCTTGCAACCAAAAATCTCTGGCTAATACATCTACTGAGATGAACATCTTATCTCTCATTTGCATCTCCCCCCATTGCCTATACAACGTTGAAGGGCCTTGGCTGTCCTACAAGGGCCTCCATGACCAGACCTCTCTCTGCCCTCACATTTCTGTCACCACTCTAATTTCTAGGGCTGCCCATCTGCTCATGGTTAGCTGGAAACCATATGGATTTGCCAGACTCTTCCTTTTTCCTGGAGCGTATCCTCCTCCTCCTGTCATTTGCCAGTTGTTATTTACCTTCTGTGCTGGGCTCGAGCATCATCTCCTCCAAAAAACATCATTGAGTTCTTCAAGTTGCTCCTTTAGAGCCTTCTCTATACCTTCCATTATTACTCACTGTCAAAAATTGATACGCTCTTGTGTATCTGTCTTCTCTAGACTATAAATTTGTCAAGAGCGGATCCACCTTTATTTTTATGTTAATGCATCACACATCACATAACATTCAAACTAACAAATATTTTATGAACTAAAATGGATATCCCTAATCATAAAAGGGGTCATATTATATGCCACATAATAGACTTCCTTCAGTATTTGAAAATCTGCAGATTATAGTTTTAAAACTTGTATCCAAGAAGTTGCTTTTAAAGATTAAGAATGGAAATGTAATTGCTGAAAAGCTGAGAAAACTATACTGTATATGACTATACTGTATAAATAGTATATTTATATAAATAATGTATGTATAGTATAAAACTATATATACATTCTAGAGAATAGTTTTATACTATAGTATACTATATATAACTATATAACTATAATAATATATAGTCATACTATATAACTATAGTATAACTAGAGTATAACATAGTATAACTATAACATAATATACTATACTATAGTATACATAGTATATACATAGTATATGTATAGTATAAAACTATATATACATTATAGAGAATAGTGTACAAAACTATACTGTATATGTTGCTCTCTAATCGCTGTGTAAAGTTAGGTTGTGCTTCTTTTGGGGAGATCACCGAGTTCTCTTTGGTCGCATTGCCATGACCAGATGGCAGCATCAATATGATCTTTTTAAAGATGTTCATTAGATCATCCTCAAAGCCTTTCAGCATCTTCCCATTGCATTTAGACTAAAATCTAAATGTCTAGGGCATCTGTCTCTGCCTGAATTTGTTTCCTAAGGCAGCTGTCGCAAAGCCCCATAAACTGGGTTAAACAACAGAAATTTATTGCTGTACAGTTCTGGAGACTGGAAGTCCAAAATGAAAATGTCGGCAGGGTTGGTTCCTTCTGGCGGCTGGGAGGGAGAACACATTCCATGCCTCTCCCCTAACTTCTGTGGTTGCTGGCAATCGTTGGTGTTCCTTGCCTTGCAGATGCAATACCCCCACCTCTGCCTTCATCTTCACATGATGTTCTCTGTTTGTGTCTGTTTCCACGTCCAAATTTCCCCGTTTTATAAGGACATGGTCATATTGGATTAGGGCCCACGATGATCTCATGTTAACTAATCATCTGCAAAAACCCTATTTCCAAATAAGTCACATTCCCAGGCACTGGGGGTTAGGACTTCAGCATTATCTTGGGGAACACAATTCGACTCACAACACCGTCTGCTTTTGTCATATCATCCCCCGCCACTCCCCGTCGTGCTCTAGCCGCACTGGCCTTCATACTTGTCCTAGAACAAGTCAACAGCACCCTCTCCTCAGAAATTTTGTATTTCTTGTTGATGCTGAGAACGCCCTTTGCATATGCACAGTCTTCGCATTTTGAGCTCAGATCAAAGTCATAGACTCTGCTCCTGACCCTCCCATCTCTGCACCCATATGCTATAGGCCTGTTTATTTCTGGATAGCCCTTACCACAGTCTGAACCATCTTGTTCTTTTAGGTGTTTGTTTGACTCTCCTATCGAGCATGGACAGTCCAAGAGCACAGAGATCCTGCCTTCCTTCCTAATGATGTATCCCTAGTGCTCAATACAGTGCCTGTCAGGGGTCGATGCAAATTACTGTATTATAAGGAATTAGATTTACTGTGAAGCGAGGTATAAAGATAAACATCTAAAGTCACATCTCCAAACAGCATAAATAATTTACCAAAGAAACAGTTGAAATAGGTCTTTACCCAGAATAATTTTTTTTCAAATATGAAAACATTACTAGCATCTCTTCTCGCAAAATTCAAATGACCTCTGATCACATGTCCCTTTTGTAACTTAGCTTCACTGACCACTCTGTTTAAAATCACAACTCTCCACCCAAACAGATTTCCCATGTATCTCCTTCTAGGCTTCCACAATACTTATCACCTTCTAAAAGACTGCATAATACACTTACTGATGCTGCCTTTTAAAATTTTTACTGGAGATACTGCTTTATAAAAGTACCTTCCTCCCTTCCAATAGATAAATTTGTCTGTTTTGTTCACTGGGGGAGTCCAGGGATCTAGAACTGTGCCTCACCCATAGTGTGTGCTCAATGAATATTTGCAAATGGTGGAAAAATAAAAAGTGCTTCCCTACTCTTAGTTCCTAGTTTCTTTACATGAGCATTATGAAAGTAATAGAGCTTTATTTGTAAAATTAAATGCCAAAGGAAACTCCAGATTAGAGAAGAGAGAGTAAGAATCAATAGGGTGTGCACACTGCATGGTGTTTCTTTTTTTTTTTTAAATTATTTATTTGACAGAGAATCACAAGTAGGTAGAGAGGCAGGCAGAGAGAGAGAGGAGGAAGCAGGCTCCCCGATGAGCAGAGAGCCCGATGCAGGGCTCGATCCCAGGACCCTGGGGTCATGACCTGAGCCGAAGGCAGAGGCTTAACCCACTGAGCCACCCAGGCACCCCTGCATGGTGTTTCTATGCAGGCTCTACCTATCCTAGCTTAACATTCTGGTATTTAATGGTACGCACATATAAAACCACGGGGGTGAGTGAATGTTGCAGGGGCTGTGTTAGTCCTGGGATCGAGGCTTCACTTCTTCCTCGACCAGAATTGGTATCTTTAGGCTGAGTGATTGGTAACCAGGGCATGGTCAGTAGCTAGGCCCAGTGCATTTTTTTTTCCTTACAGAATTTTTTTTTTTAACCATACCAACATGAAAGGCCTCCCAACAATCCAGACCAACCTTTGTCTTAATGGAGTCTGAAGTTCACTCTTCTGTTTATGATGTGTAACAACTGAAGTGGGAGATATAAAGTTTGCAGCTATTATGTAATCAAAACCATTTGTGTTTTCCCAAAGAGGAAGGAGGAGGCAAGAAGGGGATGGGGAAAGGCAGGGAGGAGAAAGAAAAGGAAAAATCTCAGAATTGGAAGCTTAGAGCTTGTGCAGAGAGCAGGAAGTTGAAACTCATCCAACTGTCACATAACAACAGAAGAAAATGCTTTATGTATTCAACCATTATTAAAAGTTCTGCATGTCTGTTCCCTATGTTATTTGCCAGTATATATTGGTTTTCAAATGCTAGCATTTTAAGAGCAGGAGAAATATTTACTTTTAAGCTAAAAATTGATTTTTGAAGGCCCAAAAACCAAAAATTCCATGTGGTAGAAGAGGGAAAAAAATGATACCCTCACTTTAAGGCACTCTATACTGAAACCAAAAAGGCCTCTATTACCTTTAACTTTGAAAGTCACTTTCTAAACGAAGGGCCACTCCAAGCTGAGCCACTAGTGTTCCCATTCCACAAATATGTTTTAGGAATAAAGCGTTTAACGTCCAGGGATGGTACTGAGGTAGACAGGACTTCAAAGGAAGGCGGTGATGCCCAGCAAGCCACCAGCACATGGGTCCCCTGTAGAGAGCAGGTACCTCCAAGCCAAACTGGAAAATGGAAAATTGGGAGAAGTAAAAACCTCTGTGGACACTTTCCTCTTTTAGCCTCTAGGAAATGGTCTGAGCAGAAACCGCATTTAGAATTGGATCATTGAGTTTGTGAATCATAGCACCATGCAGGGTTAGAACTGGAAAATGCTGAAGGAAGTGGAGGTCCAACTATTCTACGGAGGAGAAGACTGGAGCACCAAGGAAGGTGTGGCAGCCCAAGGTCATATATCTATGCATTGAAAAGAAACACTAAATGTAGGCATCCTGAGTGTGATTTAGTCGTTTTCCCTCTTTGGTCATCTAACAGGTGCACTGCTGCTGTCCTCGAAGACCTCACAGAGGACTGTCTTCCTGCTTCCGAAGGAAGAAGCTCACGTAAGACGGCTTCGTCCATCCACTTCGTCCCTCTGAAGCCCTCTTGAGAGCATGTTTTATGCACACCAGGTCTGCAGAAACATAAAGTTTGATCCTTTATGAGTGGAAAAGTTTGTGGTGGATTCTTAAAGAGCAGCAGAGTTCCTGTCAGCTTGACCACTGGGAGAGCTCTCAAATTCCCTGGAATGATGCCCATTTCTCCTGGAATTAGGGCTCGTTTACTTCACCCTTACCTGTTCACCCTTACCCGGACCACCTCTGGTTGAAAGCCAGCTGTCCTCCAGCTCTCTCTAGATATTTCTGTCTTGGCTCCACATCCAGCACTTTTTTGGCTTCAGATCAAAATTTCTCCCCAAGAAGCCTAAATAATCTTAACATGTTCACTGTCCCCTCTTTACTGCCCTTGGTCTCTGAATTGGCTTGTTTTTATTTATCAAGTCCCTATACATAGTATATGCAGCTAGGTTCCCCTGAGTCTGATGTCTTCTTTCTGTTAGTCCATTCTAAATTCTTGACACCTTTTTTCCCTTCTCCTACATTCCATACTTATTACATTTGGAATAAATAGATACAAAATTATATATGGCAATCAACATAAGTCATTCCTATAGCACTTGAATATACACACTGTATGCATTTTAAAAAATAGTAATATCAATGTCTGTATACCAGTAAGCTCAAGAAATAGAATATTGTCAATATGTTGAAGGCCTGGCAGGCTCCTTCTGATTGCATCTGCCTTTTTAATCCTTTCAAAATGTTTGTTATTTGATTGTTTTTCTTTATAAATTTTACCACTTATGGGTGTGCCCCAAGAAATGTTTAGTTTTGTTTTTATTGAAGTTTTCTAACATGGCATCATAGATAGATAGATACACAAATAGATGGATGGATGGATAGATAGATAGATAGATAGATGATAGATAGATAGATAGATAGATGATAGATAGCATCTGTGACTTGCTTTTCTGGCTTACTTTTTTAAAAATTAATCCTTATCAGTACATGGTGCTTAATTAAGTTTCATTGTAAAGAATTCCATTATGTATCTATGTCACCCTTTATTCATTCTTTCTAATTTTGATGGATAAACATTTGGATTGTTTCATTTATTTGCTATTACAAAAACTGCTGTTATGAACACATTTATGCACATCTCCTCATTGATATATTTAAAATTTTTCATAGGTTGTAAAATTAAGAGGAAAATTACTAGGTCATAGTCTCGGAGTAGTTTCAGTATAACTAAATACTGTTATTTCCTAAAATTCTTGTACCAATTTATAGTCCTATTTGTTCCACATGTTCGCCAATATTTGGATTAGTACAACTTTTTGTTTGTTTTGTCACTTTGTGTGTGTGTGTGTGTGTGTGTGTTTCATTTATGATTGTAGAACTATTCATTTCCCTAGTTACTAATGAAATTACAAACATTTTCTAAAAAATTTTTATTCAGGTATAATTAACTAACAGTATTATGTTAGTTTCATGTATAATATGATTCAGCAATTTGACACGTTACTCAGAGCTCAGCACGGTAACTGGGCTCTTAACCCCCTTCTCCTGTTTCACCAGTTTATTTTTTCTATTTAAAGAGTCGGGGGGTTTTATCTCTTTTTTCCTTTGTTTATTTGTTTTGTTTCTTAAATTCCACATATTAAGTGAAATCATAGGGTAATTGTCTTCCTCTGACTGGCTTATTTTATTTAGCATTATACTCTCTAGCTCCATCCATCTTGTTGAAAATGGCAAGATTTCATTCTTTTTTGTGGCTGAGTAATATTCCATTGAGTGTGTGTGTGTGTGTGTGTGCGCGTGCGCGCACGCGTGTGAGCACGTGTGTACCACGTTTTCTTTATCTGTTCATCAGACACTAGGGCTGCTTCCATACTTGGCTATTGTTAACAATGCTGCAGTAAACATAGGGGTGGACATTTTTGAATTAGTGTTTCCATTTTCCGTGGATAAATACCTAGTAGTGGAATGACGGGATCATATGGTAATTCTACTCTTAATTTTTTGAAGAACCTCCACACTGTTTCCTCCAGTGGCAGCACCAACTTACACTCCCACCAACGGTGTACAAGATTCCTTTTTCTCCATATCCTCACCAACACTTTTTATTTCTTTGTGTGTTTTATTTTGATATCTCATTGTGGTTGTGTTTTCTTAAATTATCATTATTTTTTATTATTTAATTTAAAAAATTTTAATTCCAGTATAGTTAACTCACAATGTTATACTGGTTTCAGGAGTACAATACAGTGGTGCAACACTTCTACGCATCACCCAGTGCTCATTGTGACAAGGGTTCCTTATCCCCATCATGTGTGTCACCCATCCCCCTACCCCACTCCCCTCTAATAATCAAAAGTTTGTTCTCTATGGTTAAGAGTCTGTTTCTTGGTTTGACTCTCTTTCTCTCTCTTTCTTTTTCCTTTCTTCATTTATTTTGTGTCTTAAATTCCACATATGAGTGAAATCATAGGGTATTTGTTTTTCTCTGACTGACTTATTTCACTTAGCACCATGCCCTGTAGCTCCATCCATATTGTTGCAGATGGAAAATTGGCTGAATAATATTCCATCAAAGATAGATGGATGGATGGATGGATGGACAGATAGATAGGCATAGAGATATACAGATAGACATATATAGACATAGATGATATAGACATAGATAGATAAGGATATATATTAACCACTTCTTTATCTATTTATCTATTGATGGACACTTGGGATGCTTCCATAATTTGGCCACTGTAATAATGTTGCTATGAACATAGAGGGGCATATATCCCTTTGAATTAATGTTTTGTATTTTGGGGGTAAATAGCCAGCAGTGTGATTCCTGGACCATAGGGTGGCTCTATTTTTAACTTTTTCAGAAACTTCCATACTGTTTTCCACAGTGGTTGCCCCAGCTTGAATTCCCACCAACCGTGCACAAATGTTCCTTTTTCTCCACATCCTCGCCAAACCTGTTGATTCTTGTGTTTTTGACTTTAGCCATTTTGACAGTGGGAGGTAATATCTTATTGTGGTTTTAATTTGCATTCCCCTTGATAATGAGTGGTGTTGAGCATCTTTTCATGTGTCTGTTGGCCATCCATATGTCTTCTTTGGAAAAATGCCTGTTTATATCCTCTGCCCATTTTTAAATTGGATTACTTGGGTTTTTTGTGTGTTGAGCTGTGTAAGTTCTTCATATATTTTGGATACTAACGCCTTATCAGAGACATCACTTGCAAATATCTTCTGCCATTCAGCTGGCAGTCTTTTTGTTTTGTCGATGGTTTCCTTCAATGTTCATAGGCTTTTTGCTTTGCTGTAGTCCGAATAGTTTAATTTTATTTTGGTGTCCCTTGCCAAGGAAGATGTATCTAGAAAAATGTTTCTGCAGCCAATGTCAAAGAAATTACTGCCTCTTTTCTTCTAGGGATTTTGTAGTTACAGGTCTCACATTCAGGTTTTCCATCTACTTTGAGGTTTTGGTGTAAGAAAGTGTTCCACTTTCATTCTTTCATGTGTAGCTCTCCACTTTTCCCAACACCATTTATTAAACAGACTGTTCTCTTCCCATTGTATGTTTTTGCTTTCTTTGTTGTAGCTTAACCAACCATATAATTGTGGCTTTATTTCTAGTCTCTTTTGAGGATTTTTGCATCTATGAAATTGTGAGTATTTAAAAATAGGCATACAGGCTATTTCTGTGTCTTCCTCTGATTTATGTATCATGTATTTTGAGTACTTCTAAAAATTGGGATTATCAAAAAATTTGGGATTATCTGTCCTTTTAAATTTATTTATAGGAGTTATTGACATATTCTAGATTCCAAGATTTTTTTCATAAATATCTATCTATCTATATATATATATATATATATCTCCTCTGCCACTTTGTGACATGACTTTTTACTTTTCTAATAGCATTTTGATGAATTTGATTTTTTTTTTTTAGATTTTATTTATTTGAGAGAGAGAGAGTGAGAGAGAACACACAGGAGCAGGCAGGTGCAAAGGGAGAGGAATAGAAAGAGGGAGAAGCAGACTACCCTGTGAGCAGGGAGCCCAATGCGGGGCTCCATCCCAGGACCCTAGGATCGTGACCTGAGCTGAAGTCAGATGCTTAACCAACTGAGCTACCCATGTGCTCTTGATATTTTTCTATGATTTGCATTTCTTATATTTTAAAAAATGCTTCCATAATCTGAGTTCATAAATATATTTTTTTCATAAAATTTTAAAAATCTTGCTCTTAATTTATATGGATTTTGTGTCAATGTGTGGTGTAAGATGGAATCATTTTAATTTTTTATATGAATAACTAAATACCAGTTTCCATTTACTGGTAACCATTTACTGGAAGACTAGTACCATTTCCTGAAAAGTCAAATCTTCTTCCTAAGTATTCTGCAGTAACAACTCTGTTATATGTTAGGTTTCTGTATTTGAATGAGTTTATTTTGGTCTCTCTACTCCATTCCACTGTGCTGTGTGTTATCCCTGCACCAACATCATACTCACTCAATTATTAGAGCTTTTATATTAAGAATAAGATATTTGCTAGGATGAGTCCCTTCAACATAGTTTTTCAAGAATGTCTTAGCTACAACTTGCTTCAAAAAATGAGTTGGGCTTTTATTCCCCTGTCTGAAAAAGTTTTGTGTAGGACTGAGATTATCTGTTTCTTTAATATTTGATAGTTTTATTTGTAAAATGTCTTTACCTGCTGCTTTATTTTTAGGCAGATTTTAACCATTGATTCAATTTCTTTAATAGTAAAAGATTGGTTAGGATTTTTATTTCTTCTAAGTTACTTTTGTAAAATTATATTTTTCTAATAATGCACACATCTTACCTAACTCCTCAAATTTACCATCATTTAGCTTTCAGTGATATTTTCTTGTCATTTTTGAGATGTTTCTCTACTTATGTCGCCTTTTCTGTTCTTAATATTATTTACTTGTGCCTTCTGTTTTCTTTTTCCCTGGCTTATCTTGCCAAAAGTGGATGGATTTTATTGACTTTTAGAAAACAAATTTTTTTGACTTTTTAAACTCTGTGTGCATCCTTGCTATTTTCTTTAATGAATCGCCGTCCAACTCAATGGTACATTTCTTTCCGATATTGACCCAAACCTTTAACAAAGAACTTCATTTATGGGCACATCATGTTCTGGTTTATTTTACAGGGCTAAAGGGGCAGAGTGGCATGGTTGGGGACTTTCACTACTCCCTCCTTGACTTTACAGGAATTGACCATTTGCCAGTTGAGTGGAAAGGTCTTGGATTTCAGAGAGTGGTATGTGGCATTATCCTGAACCTCAGAGAAGGGGTCTGAGGAGGACACAGGTACATCTCTGAGAGCCCCCGTCCCATTTACCGTGCACTCGGTGTCAGGATTTTTCCACTTGCTCCTCCAAACTGCATGTGGTGAATTTCCAAACACGCTATTCGTCACCTGCATGAAAGAGGTCCCCTTCTCACCGATTAGTTACTTCGAGAGGGTGGGATTTGGTGAGGGAAGGTAAGGAAGACAGAGTTGCTGAAGTGGAGTCTTGAGAAAATGGACCTTTTGAGTCTGAGTGAAAATGAGAGAATAGCAAGGGGAAGAAATATTGGCGACCACTTGCCTTTATATAAGAGCTGACCGCTTGCATTCTAGAGGCCTTCTCGAGCAAATCCCCGTTTGATCTCTGAGCAGCTCCAGGGCTGGTGACGCGGCAGCGCAGGCGTTCTGGACAATGTCGAATGAGGAGCAAGGGTTTGGAGGTGCCTCCCTGGGCAAGGACGTCATCAGCTTGACTGAAGACAGCCTTGATAATGAAACAGCCGACAATAGATCTTTAAACCTTTGCACTGAATTCCTGTGATGCATACGGTGTCTTGCATAGATTTCGAGATGAACCTGATCAAGAGGCACATCGCCTCCCTCGGCGCGGCCTTTCTGAGAGTTGTTGCTTTTCTTTACATGGATTTCCTTTTCAGGGCCCAAGATAGAATATACATCTTTAATTTATCTCATCGCTCTGATGGGGCACGTTCCAGCATATGCGATTGAATTTGTTAAGGGAAGGCATATCTCTATTTTGTAATCCATGAAAGCTGGTATTAAAGACAAAATAAATACACTTCAGGAAAGATAACATTTTTCACAACAGATGTGAGAGCAAAGAAACTGCTGACATGTTTATTAGCAATGGATAAACTGAATGTTTCAGTTTGGCCCAGCACCCAGAAAATGCAGATGTGTATCCAGATGCAAACCTCTAGAGTCTGTATTAGACATTCTATGAGATTTCTGGCACTTCCTGCTTGACAAGAAGTGCCCCTGAGAGCCACCTATCTCATGATATTTGCCAGGTTTTTTTCTTCCTTGCTCTGGTAAAAGCCAAGAAGTGCAGCAGGGCACAGTATTTAAAAAAAAAAAAAAAAAAAAAAAGTAGAAATGGGAAGTTTACTGAACCATTTTTAGCCTCCAAGTTAGAATTTAAAAAGTAGGTCTGGCTTAGAATATAGGATTCCTGGGTCATCTTTCTTCACCTCGGGTTATTTTTACCAGTTGTCAGAAAACTGAACATTCTTTAGCTCACACAAACATGTAAATGAATAAGGTTTCAGTTTAGTTCCTTGACTGTCTTTTCCTTGGTGAGAAAGTACTTTGACTAAAATCTTAGCAGATTTCAGCATTTAAAGACTTTTTTACATATGGACAAATCTCAGTCAGAAAATCAGGCTCTATACAGGAATCCGTGCTTTTAATAATGTCTAGTTAGAATAAAAAATATATTAGCCAATGTCCAAAAAGTAAGAATTTGGAATTGTTTCTACTCGGAGGATATATAGTCATTGATTCAAAAAAATTTTTAAGTAGGCTCCACACCCAGCATGGCGCCCAATGCAGGGCTTGAACTCATGATCCTGAGATCAAGACCTGAGCTGAGATTAAGAGTAGGATGTTCAACCGACTGAGCCATCCAGTCGGTTAATCAAAACCCAAAGTCTTGATTAATTTATCTTCCTATTTCATTAGCAAGGTTTTTTAAAATAACAATATTAATAGCTACTGTTTATTCAACCACACAGGCCAAGTACTGTGCCAGTTGCTTTGTATAATAATAGTGACAATAGCTAACACTTTTGAGCACTTGAATTATCTAATTTTTCCAAGAACACTTTGGACTCAATCTCATTATATGTATTTTACATATAACAAAACTAAGGCTCAGAAAATTAAATTAACTCTTAGTAAGATTTTTAAAAACTATTTTTGAATTTATTATTTTAGAGGCAGGGGGAGGGGCAGAGGGAGAGGGAGAGAGAGAATCTCAAGCAGACTCCCTGGTAAGCTTGGAGCCCAAGGTGGGGGTCTAGCTCACAACCCTGAGATCATGACCTGAGCCAAAATCAAGCCAGACACTCAACCAAATGAGCCACCCAGGCGCCCCTTAGTGAAAATTTTTTAAAGTAAATTTAGCGGGAGGAAAACTATTCTGAAATTTTCAAAATTGTCTTTGTGGTGTTGTGATTGTTTTCTAAACTTGGTTAGAATGCAAAATGTCTTGAAAGTTGCAGTGACATTTGATCTACAAATCTATAAATTGAACAAAGCATATGCTTGTTTGCCCACCACTGGTCATTTTTATTTTCTCCTTAGTGCCAGGAAAATGTGATCCTGTGGTCGGTTGCTCAAATATCTAACCTTATTAGAGGCAGCAGGACTCAAAAACAAGCACCCAGTGCAGAACAGTAGTCTGGGGTCAGAACAGAAATCAGGACAGAAAAGCAGATGTTGAAAATGGTGGACTTACATCTGATCAAGCAATAGCCAAGTAAAAATGTTATTCAGAATCTGAGAATGCAACCCCCAGGTTCCCTTCCAGTCTGGCTTTTGGCTCTCTTCATTTCATCCTCTTAAAACTCGATCTGAAAACATCTGTGCTAAAAAGTCATCAACATGCTGAAATTTGAGGCATCATGTTGAATTACCGTCCATGTGTACATGTTCCTGGTACAATAGCAGTGCATGAATGTATTTTCAGGAACGCTTAGAAATAGAATATTTTGAGGATTTGTTTTTACAAGCCAAATGTAATATTTTAACAATTTTCATTGCAAATAAATACAGTGATTGTGAAAATATGCATAGGTTTGGTTTTTTTTTTTTTTTGAAATCTATTTGTCTTTGTACTTTATTACAACCACCAGAGAAAACTGGTTTAATTTTCTCATGATCACACCCTGTTTAAGACCCCTAACCATATAATCTTGCTTGGCCATTTACCTCATTCACATGCTTCTAAATGGTCATAACCATTGCTAACATGCAGATCCACTCTTTCGAAGTACAGATTTACAGCCGTGAGTAGACACCAAAGAATGTTTCAGAGGCCATTATGGCAACACAAAAGGCGTAGTCACAAAAAATGTTTGGACGGAGAAACAGCAACGTCATTGGAATAAATATGTTGTTTCCTAAGGCAACTGCTTTCTTGAAATGTAAAGTGAGAAGTATTTCCTGGAAATATGCCAAATCTTCTACATTTAGAGCAGTTGTTCTCAACCTTCAGTGTGCATGGGATAATTTGGGAATCATATTAAAACAAATTTGCAGATACTCTGGAATCCAATTCCCAGATAATCCAAAGGATCTGCAGTGGGGCTCAAGGACCTAGATGTTAACAAGCTGTCCTGAGAGATTCTCATGCACAAGATCAGCAGCAAACTCATCTGGACACAGTACTGCATAGCCACGCGGTACACACCCAGGAGCGTAACCTGGCTATGCCATGTTTTCTTTCCTTAAACCATCCTGACATAGCTTAATACCACGTTTGGGCCCTATTTATTTTCAGTTTCAATTCAAGTATGATCCTTAAGCTTGTCTCTCTGACCTGAAGCTGGTAATTCTCACTGGATTATAAATGAAATCCCTCAGATTTCGGTGTTTGGGACTACAGGCTGATAGCTTTGTCTATATCTGGATTTTTTTTTTAAGTAGCCCTTGGGAAGGAAGCATGGTTCCATGAGGACACCAAAGTCCAGCTTTGTAGGCATTGCTGTTCTAGAGGGAAAGAAAAGTTGTGCATGTGAACAAATAAAATTTGATATAGCACGAGTCAAATAAATAGTTGAGTATCATTCCTTAAGTCATGTTCGACATATCATTCATGTCCTCTGAAATGTTAGTAAGTATTATAAGTAAAAAGGATTTTGTGCCAGAAACATCCCAGAAATCAGGGACTAAACTTAGCTCTCCTTACTGTGGGACTTTTCAAGAACCTTTAACATGTATTATCACTCTGCCTGAAAAGGCATAATACAGAGTTTTCTGATCTTAGTCGGTGCTGGCAATTTTCACAGACTGATTTATAGCATTTGTGTGGATATTAGTGTAATATGTATCACGGCCTAGAAAATTGTGGTTCAGGCAAAAACATCGGCATTTTAAGGAAGTGAGATCATTCCCAGTTAGGGTGACCAAGGAAGGACCCATGTAGATGCTGGCATTTAAGTTATGCCCAGTTATTATTAGCAATCCTTCCTCAGCAGAGCCAAAATAGTCATGAAAAAAGGGGGCTGATAGTTATCTTTCTTTTTTTTTTTAAGATTTTATTTATTTATTTGACAGAGAGAGATCACAAGTAGGCAGAGCAGCAGGCAGAGAAAGAAGGGAGAAAGCAGTTTCCCTGTCGAGCAGAGAGCCCGATGTGGGACTATATCCCAGGACCCTGAGATCGTGACCTGAGCCAAAGGCAGAGGCTCAACCCACTGAGCCACCCAGGTGCCCAATAGCTATCTTTCTTGATAAAGGATTTTATCATCAAGGAAAAAGGTTTGAATTTGACAACCTGGAGATCTTTAACCATTGAGACAGCTATGGCTGGAGAAATAGAAGGGGTAGAAGCCAAATTTCACAAGACCAAGAACAAAGAGTTAGTGAGGAAATAGACTCTTAGGTGAATATTAGTAAAAGAAGATGTCAACTTGGTGTGGGTGGAAAGTAGAATGAGGGAAATCTTTTTTATTTTTTTAATGGGAAGAGACCTGAATGTCTTCTCTTAATGGGTGAATTTTTAGGTGTCTACTTAGAGGTTCTAAGTTCTTAGGGTCTGACTCAAGAAAATGAAAAGGTCATTCATTCATGCAATCATTATTGGGTGCCTACTGTGGACCAGCTCTGCAGGTTCTGTATATAAATAAAGGATCTAACCACAGATTTGGAAAAATGAAAGTCATACTTGTCTTTTCCTTTGCTCAGACTTTACTAGTGTATCAGATTCAACTCAATAACTCAAGTAAGACTAACAAGAAGGGATTTTTTTTTACCTTAATTCATTTTCATTCTTAATGAGGTAATATTTATTTTTAAGAGAAGTCAGTGACATGGGGCACCTGGGTGGCACATTTGGTTAAGCATCTGCTTTTGCCCAGGTCATGATCCCAGGGTCCTGGGATGGAGCCCCGAATTGGGCTCCTTGCTCAGTGGGGAACCTGCTTCTCCCTCTCCTTTTGCCTGCCTTTCTTTCTGCCTACCACTCCCCCTGCTTGTGCTCTCTCTCTCTCTCTTTCAAATAAATAAATAATCTTTTAAAAAGAGAGAGAGCAAGAGGAAAGATCATTGACATATCCCTCCATTTTTTTACACTAAAAATGGGCAAAAATCTTTGTGGGCCCTAATAGCTCACTTTTTCACTTATCTGCCACCAACAGATACCTGTCTACCATTGTGCCTAATGCCCCACTCCCCATACTTTGCATGATTGCTGGTTGAAGGAAGTGGTATAAGGTTAAAATACAGGAGGGAGCCAAGAAGACAAGACATTTCTGAATAATAATAGAGTGGGAGGAACTTGCTTTCCCATACATCCTGATTCATTACAAAGGCAGTAACTAAGACACTGTGTTTTCACATGGGGGCAAACAAAAAGACCAGTGAAACAGAACAATGAGACCCACTGGGAGACTGGCACCTGATATGTGATGAAGGTGGCATGAGAGATCAGTGGGGAAAGTCAATTTTCAATAAGTGATAGTAGGACAGTTAGATATCCACCTGGGAAATGAATGAAAGTGGACTCTTACATGAGGCCACACATAAAAATAACTGTCGGGTAGGGTTAAAGCCAAAATCTAAAAGTAAAAACTTTAAGCTTTTAAGAACATAAAAAATAACTTCTGGATGGAAAGGAATTTCCTAAGATAACCATAAAGTAAAAGATTGGTAAATTTGACTATGCTAAGTTACATACTCTGTTCATCAAAAAACCATAGAAAGACAAAGAAGACAATATTCAGTGAGCTTTTAATACATACTTGCAACATGTATACTTGGCAAAGAAATCGCATTTAGAGTATATGAAATTTTTACATATCAGTAAAAAAAAAGACAACTTGAATAGAGAAAATGAAAGACTTCAGCATGCAGTGGCGCCTGGCTGGCTCAGTCAGTGGAGCGTGTGACTCTTGATCTCAGGGTTGTGAGTTCAAGCACCACGCTGGGTATAGAGATTACTTAAAAATATAAATCTAAAAATATCTAAAAATAAAATAAAAAAGATGTAGTGCAATTCATAAAAGGAAGTCTGATTAGCCAATATACCTCATCTTACTAGTATCAGAGAAATACAAAACTAAACTATAATGAGATACATTTATGCTCCACCAGATTTGAAAACAGAAATCTAGTTGATAAGCATATGAAGCCATGGGAACTCTCCTATACTGCTGGTGGGGGAAGAAAAAACTTGCATCTTTAGAACAAGCTGGTATTTTCTATTACATTTTAAATATTTATGCCCCAGAGCAGAGGTGTCCAACTTTCTGGTCTCAAGATTCCTTAATACTCTCAAAAAATATTAAGAGCTTTGTTTATGTGAGTTTTATCCTTAGACATATAGTGCATTTGAAATTAAAACTAAGAAAAATGTAAGGTTTGTGTTACTCCATTTAAAAATAACGGTGTTGTTAAAATAATATTAAAACTAAACACTAACTGAGAAACCGTTTTAGCCAAAATAATTACTATTTCCAACAAGGAATCAGGGAGAAGAGTGACCTGTTTTACATTTTAGCCAAGCTCCTTAGTGTCTGACTTCCTAGCAGACAGCTGGATTCGCATATCTGCTTCTGCTTTTGGTCTGGCACCGTATCACATGTGATAGAGCCTCTGGAAAATTCCACCCCGCATTCACAAGAGACTGAGAGGGAAAGGACAAATAAATCTCAGTATTCTCATTTGGTACTCATGGATCCCCTGGAAGCAACTCGAGGATCTCTCTCTCTCTCTCTCTCTAAAAGATTTCTTATTTATTTGAGAATGAGAGAGAGAGAGAGAGAGAAAATGAGAGTGGGAAGGTCAGAGGGAGAAGCAGACGCCCCGCCGAGCAGGGAGCCCAATGAGGGACTGGATCCCAGGATTCCAGGATCATGACCTGAGCCGAAGGCGCCCAGCCTTAGAGATTTCTGCCGTAAAGCTCCTGCACCAGGATGCAGATAAAAAGATGTTCATAACCGCGTGTCCATACCGCAGTAGCTCATAGAAACAGCTCAGATGTTTGTCCCCTTAGACTGGATAAACTGACCGTGTCGTGCCCACACAGCGGGGCGCTGGGCCGCAGCAGCAATGAAGTAACCAGAGCCACAGTGTGGACAGAAACCACAGGCGCACATTCATCTGGTGAAGCAAGTCATAAGAGAGTGCAGTGAGCCCATTCGTAGAAAGTTCCGTGCAGGCAAAATGAACCATGGTGTCTAAGAATGTATGCGTCAGTGGCAAAACTATGAAAAAAGGCTGAGCAGGTCATGTCACAAATAGCAAGACCCTGGTGCCCGTGGGGACGGTGCGGGAAGGGCAGACGGTGCGGGCCTGGGCGCTACCAGTGTTCTGTTTCTCGACCTGGCTGTGGTCGCATAGGGGTTTGCTTTACGATTCTTCGTTAATTATGTGAAAATGTGCAAGCAGGGTTTATTTACTTTGTCTTACTTATTAAATATTCTATAATTAAAAAAATAAAAACATAAATAGAAGAGCACATGTGGGGCATTTCTCTAGACGTCATACACCGACGCACACTGTCGTTTCAGTTAACCATTACCCTCTAACGTCCCACTTACCCAAATTTAGGAGCTTCACGCAACAAAACTTTATTGTCCTTCTGATCCTGTGGGTTTACCAGGCTTGCCTGGGCAAGGGCTGAACTGTTTAAGGGTATTGCTGCAGTCACATGTGGGGCCCCTCGACATGACAACGGGGACAGCGAGGGCTGGCGAGGCATCTTCCTCTCCCTGGGGGCCTCCCTGGCAGACTGGAGCACTTGACCCTGGGGCTCAGGGCTCCAGCAGCCAACATGCTGAGATAATAAGCCCCGATGTGCCCATGGTTATCAAGCCTCGGTCTGCGTCATGCTTGCTATGTCAGGGAGCCCAGAATCCACATGGGTGGGGCCAATCCAAGGGCAAGAACACAAGCGGGGGAGGCATGCTTCATTGGGAACCACCTGTGTGAGTATCCCACAACTGTATACACACGCAGTGTGCACACACCTCTGTATATATATATGCACTACACACACACACACACAGAGATATACATGTATATAAAATATATAAAGATATGTGTACATAAATATAATACAGAGAGAAGTCTCAATGGTCTGGGGGTGACCCCAATCGAAGGGAAGTCTATGGTTTGAGTCATTATAACGTCCCACCCAAATCGAAGAGTCTGGCACTTGTGATGTGAGTCACAAGTTTCCTTTTTGCATAGTCACTGCCATCTCTATTCTCCTTAGTCCAAGGCAACTTGACTAAAGTAACCAGTAAACAAATTGGGTGTTGAAAAACAAGAGACAGAAAAAAATTGGTGCCAAAAATCTGCCATTCCAACTGCACACTGACATGGCTGTGGTCATCTGCAAATAATTAGAAAGCACATCACCAGCAACGCTGTACTGGTTTCCAGGGTCAGTTGGAAGTTAACAGCAACTTCGTTTGACTTAGATGGTAATGCAGTGATGACTTCTGCCAGCCAGGGAGGTACCATAAGTACCCAGGAAGGAACTCGTCCTCTTTGGCCCTGCTCTGATAGTCCTCTGGGGGCATCCTGGAGCACATGGCTCCTGAGTGTCCCTTGGGTGAGATCTGGTGGAAGACCACAGAGCAGGCTGGGAGGGATTCTTGAAAGACTCTGCCAACAAGCATGCTGATCAAATAGCTTTTAAAAACTACGGCAGTGTTTTTAGTAATTTGGCTGAAAACCTGCCCTAGTTCAGCATTTCTTGTAAGCAATTATGTGGAAGTCCTTTTTTTATTGGGCCATAAGCTCTCAAAGGACAAGGACCCGATATTTGCTTTCTTTCTAATTCTCCCTAGAACCCTGAACTCATTAGTAAACTATACTCAGCAGGTACTTATCACTGTTGTCATGGGCTGGCAGACCTGGTCTCAAATGAGAGCCTTTCCGAGCTTGTTTAACCAAATAGTTTTGTAGTTTGAAACAAGAAAAACTCTTGTTTTGAGTTTGAGGTAGAGCCCCAGCTACTCCTCCTTTATCCCAAATAGTCCTATGTCTATAACAGAAATTCTGCAGAGTAAATATATATTTACAAAGGATTCTACTCAGCTCTTGGCCTATCACAGACCCTCCTATTTATGCTCCAAGTCCTGGAGAACTATTCGAAGGGGAGAAGTTCAGTCCATTGATGTGATGCTGGTCTGCGCCAAGCCTGGATAAGAGGAAGCTCTCGTGCATTTCCAGACAAGGTCTAGAATGCAAAGAACAAAATTCTAGAGCAGATTTTTCTTCTGTTTTTTTTTTCCCCCTTTTCTTTCTGAAATGCATTGACTAAAATCTGTATCCGTATGTTTAAGGTCATCAAATGGGACTTCCAATTTCTGTGGGGGTTTTTTTCATCATTCCTTCCCATAAAGGGAGCCTCAATTAATGACATTTGAAAATCCTGTTTGAAATGTAATTAATGATCTACTAATAAACAATATTGGAACATCTACTTGTTGAGTGAATGTTGGATGATCACATCAGGTAGGTGGGCATTCATTTGTGCGTTGGCCATGGGCTAGATACTGCTGTTCTCAATATCTGAGAAGGCTGCCTAGAATAGGACGATCTGTCACTATAAAGCTGCTCATTTCCTGGCACATGACAGCCTTAAAGAGTATCACATTTTCCTATCCCTTTCTCTCTCTCTCTTTTAATTTTTTAAATGGCACAGAGTGATGAAACTAAAAGCTTTTGCCCTTGGATTTATCTGTGTGTAGAAGCATTTTCCAGAGAGGTTTGTCTCCTCTATGCCATATGTTCCCCGCTACATCTTTCTCCCGAAGACTGAATTTTGCATCAAGTACGGATCTCCTACTAATGAGATTCATCTCTTATCCGCTATTTCCCTTCTTCAATCTAACCCATTACACCTCTTTTAAAAAGTTTTAAAGGAGTCTCTAGAAGGAAACACGAGAATAACTCCTGCAAGTAAAAGCAACCCCGAGTCCCGCACTATTTATCAATAGTGATAGGATTTCTACTGTTTGTCCAGGAGGATTATCATGAGAACCACGCCAGACTCCCCATTGCCTTAATGTGGGACTTGGGGCTGGTTCTCTCTGGGGCTGGTTATTTCTTTCCATAATATGACTCCAGTTGGATGATACATGAAGCACCCTTGCCTACCAGCATGGCATCTGTGGTCGGTTAGGACAGGGAATGTTCTCCGGTCACATATTCTCAGAGGTGGGCAGCATGCTATTCACTTGGTGAGAAATCTGCAGAAAGATGTTTCCCAACCCTGTATTCTTGCTTCAGGGCCCCTGGCTGGCCTGAGGTCCATGTACAGACCCTTCTCTCCTCTCTGCACTGAGGCTCTTGCTGGGCAGAGGGAAATTGGATTCTACTTTCCTCAACATCAGAGCTACCTATCCTCAAAGTTCCTCCTAACCACCATTACTTCAAGTTTTTAAAAGCTGCCTCTGACTTTTCTTACAAGTATTTAATTGTTTGAGAGAGGTTTGTTTCCAAAAGTCTTATGTTCAAGGCTCATACTGCTTTTAGGAAAGTGCTTATTTCTTGGCCTAAGAAGTAAGCCACGTGTGAATGGAAAGATAAGTGACTTGGGCATGGTAACCGTCCAATGGACAGGCATAATAGGCCTACATCTCTCAAAATTAATATGTTTGTTAACTTTCTTTTTAATTTGGAGAAATGGCAAACTTCCATGTTCTCAAGTTCTAATGTAAAAAAAAAAATTCCAGTGTTTAAAGATGTTTTAAAAACTTAATCAGTAACAGGAAAAAAACCTCAGTCTACCTTAACCAATATGAAATCTTAATTAAATTGTTTCCATTTTCCCAGGATGCTCACTTCTTTCTAGACACATCAATATTAACCAGTATTTTCCTCGACCAAAAACATGCTCCTATTTGAGGTAAAAACAGACCCACAACATTCCTGTACAAGACTCTTACAAACATATGCATTTGCTCTTCCTCAGACAGGGTCAAGCATCACTTAACCCATCCCATAGTGGCTATGAGGGTGAATTTTCTCCTAGAAGTTTTTCCCTCTTAAACAGTGATCTTATCAGGAGACTTTGAGCAACAGTGATTTCTAAAACACATCTAAAGGTGCATGCTAAGCCAGGACATATCCGGTGTCTATCTTCTTTCAATTTTAAAGGCTTTTGAAAATATTCACTGCTGTAAAAAAGTTCCTTAACAGAGATAGGAAGTGACGTTGAGATTTTATGCTTTAAAAAAAATTAAATGGTATTTTTTTTTGTATTTAATTCAAAGACAGGTGAGGGGAACAAAAAAAAAATTTCATGATAACCCAGGCCAAGGAACAGAGAAGAAGGAAATTGAACATTTTCCCATGTTTGTAAGTCAGTATTTCACACATGTCGATTTTTTAACAGAGAAGATTTTGATAGGAGGATTAGTGGAGTAAAACAAAATCCTGTGCATGCTAGAGAGCAGAGAAATGTTTATGAATCCTTAAGATCAGAGAGAAGCGCCCACGGCGATGAGCCATCATTTAGTTAGAAAGAGCAGGAGGCTAGGAATTGGACAGACCTGAATGCAAACCTAGCCTTCACCAGCAGTTACCTGTGAAACTCTGGACAAATTATGTAGCTTCTCTGTTTTCACTCCTCATCTGTAATATGTGCAGAGTAGTAGGAAATCTCCATTGCTTTTAGAATTTAATGAGATCACGCATAAAGCACTTAACACAGTACCTGGCACAGCTTAAAGCTGCTGTTAGCGTTTTTATTTTTCTCTTCTGGCAACAGCTTTTTGTGGCTGTTTCAACAGTTTAACCCCACATCTTTACCACGTTGCCAAAAGAGAATTTTCCGTCCCTGGCTCTCTAACCACACCCCGCTTTAATCATGAACCAGATTTCAACACTACCCCTGAAAGGTCACCACCCACTACAGATTTTCTCAGTGTAGTTTTAAATTTCACTGTACCCACACGTGCTAGAAGCAACCTATGGGCCAAAATGATACTTAGCACCTCTTAGTAACAGGTGGAATTGTTACAAAATGTCACTACAATCTAGAAAGGAAGATGTGATCCAGACATCATGAGAACGAAGGCATTCACAACACCTTCGAGACAATACTCCACGTTCTGTCAAGGAAGGCAGTTTACACCCTACAAACCATGTCCCCAAGGACCACAGACATCACAGCAACACCAGTGTCACCCAACACCTCCGGGCAAGCCCCGTCCATCTACCTGTCTATCCAACCATCGGCCTCACAAAACAGTCCCAACAGTGCAACACTGTACGTTTTTAAGATGTGCCCTCAAACTTAACTGACGTTTTACATTATTGTTGTTTCAGATTTCAGTTTTCCTTGTGAAACACACCACACCCAGTTCATAATGTAATTATCCTCGGAACATCGGGAAATTTAATTTTGGAATGGATCTTGACAATTCAGTCATTCTCCATCTGTATCAGCCCCTTCTTGTGCAATGATGGAAAACCTAACTAAATTCAGCTTAAGCCAAAAAAAAAAAAAAAAAAGGTGGGGAGGGTGTGGTGGGAATTTTTTAGTTTCCTAACCAAAAACTGTAGGGGCAGAAGCAGTTCCAGCTACCGCCGTATCCAGGGACTCGACCGATGCCAGGAGGCCTTCACCACTCTACATCTTTCAGTTTTACCTTTTTTTTTTTTTTTAAAAGATCTTATTTATTTGTCAGAGAGAGAGAGAAAGCAAGAGAGGGCTTAAATTGTGGAACTGATTAAATGATGCCAGCATCCATGTCTCAATGATGTGAGTTACCGTCTGTTTCTCTTGGTTTGTTTTTTAAACTCACATACTCACAAAACCCAAAGAGTCTTCATTATCTCCTTGTTCATTTCCCTTTAACACAAGGCTGAAATTGATGGCTTCCATCAAGAAGTGGGTATTAGAGACGTTGGTGGGAGAGATGTCTGTTTCTTCAAGCCCTAGCCCTTGCCTAAACATAGTGCGAAGCTTGTGGTATGGGAGATGTTCTGAGATGGTCAAATAGGACTGAGTTCTTTCCAAATATTCTAGCAGATAGAAAGGTGTGATAGCTGCAGGGTAAGCACCCCCAAAAAGCTTTTTTTTTTTAATCAAAACTTCAGATTCACAGAGAGAAAGCTCTCTGCTATTTTTGTTAAAAGTATAGAAGAATTTATCACAAAAACCCTTGGATCCTGAGCATGTACGTATGTGCTCAATGTGAGCTCACACACGCACGATCACATGCTCACACATTAACTGGAGAAAGTAATTGCATTATGGGGGATTGGTTTGGAGAAGAAACAATCAAGTTGATTAAATTAGGGGGTAAGATTAAAGGCAGATTGACTAAATTTTCGGCTTGTAGCAAGGCCGTTGATTGAATAAAATTTGAAAAACTGCATAACAGACTACTTCCTGACTATTAATTTGTACCTGCTTCTACATGAAACATTGTCATCCTCTTCCTTTAAGATTTAACTCATATTAAGGTGAACATGGAGATACTCCTCAACGATCCCCGCCTTCAGGGGAATCAGCCACTGTCCCCTCTGCTGGAATGGTTGTTAGTTTTGCTCGCTCACACAGGAAGTATCCTCATAGTTAACATCTGCAGTGTGGGAAAAGACTTGGCTTCTTTATGGCAGAATACTCTCTTGTCATTCGCTAGAACATACATGGCCGGGAGTAAACCTGTTATGTGTTTAATAAACAAATGTCTGTGTTCCATATGAAAAGATGTCAGAACTCAGACACATCTCATTTATTCACTTGTCCAATTCTTTACTGAGCAAATATTATGTTCCTGGCACAATTCCAGTGATAGAGACAGAGCAGTGAACAGACAAGGAATCTTATCCTCATGGAGCTTATAGCCCAGAGTGGGAGACAAACAATAAAGAAACAAGAAAAATAAACTCTGTGGTGTGTTAGATAACGATAAATTTTAAAGAGAAAAGTAGCAGTGGGAAAGGGGAGAGGGAGTGTTGAGAGGTCAGCTTAAACATTTTATAGTAAGTGACCATGGAAGAGTATATTCATGTAGGTTCTGGCTTTGTACAGTCAAGGTACAAGACTTAAAGTTCATAGAGCACAGTCCTTATAGTTACTATTTAAGGAAAATTTAGAATACCTTAATGTATAATTAACGACTCCTTGGATAGGCACTTACATTGTTTAAGGTTCATGGGGTAAGGAGCAAGAGCTTATTAAATAAATCCTTAGCTTTTATAAAGATTGCAAATAGAATTGTTAAGCAACTTAAGTGAAAATAGCCTTTCCAAACAATTTACAGCTGTGATCTAAATATAAATATTTGGTATGTATAATTAAAATCATTTTCTGCATTCACTAAATAGGTCCCCTGAGTGCCACATTAGCAAGCAACATATTGTGAGCCTAATCCAAATAGTTTAAGTATAGGAAAGTTATAAAACCTCACTTCTAAAATAAATTTAATTCAGATATTTCAATAATTCAAAGCTTTCCTACCAAGATCAATCAGTGTTATTTCCCTGAGTGTATTTAAGTGACAAAACACACATCTTAGGAGGTATATTTTTTGTGTGCTCCAAAGTCTAGCTAGCCAGAGTTTTGTGGCTGTAAGAAGGTAAGGGAAAATTCGCAAATGAGGCTTTTGTTAGAAATCAAAATATTCACAGCCTCCTGTCCCCTGATGATGAGATTCGGGGCCTTATCTGTTGAAACAGGAGGAGTAAGTTAGTTTCCACCTTTGCCTCAACAAGACCGCATTTCCGGTTCCTCCTGCCTCTGAGGAAGGGCACGCCCTGCTGCCAAGCATTACCTGTCACACCTCGCTGCAATTCCATCTGCCGGGCCTGTGCGTTTGTCAGTTTTCCCAGAAATTTATTATTTTTTTCTTTCTCCCTTCTGTTGGACACGTTTTAACTTCAAGAGGGAACGTTTACAACATTTTCTAAGAGACAACATGGAAAATGGTAGGAATTTACCAATAAAATGAAAATTTGGGATTATTGAAGGATTTGAATTACCAATGCTTTTATTGGATTTAACTAATACAACTTACTAAGTTAATGTTCTCTATCACTTTTTCATGTGTTTCTACTTTTTGTCTTCTTGTAGCCCAAATACACCTACTTCTGAAAAAGGAAGTTCTGGACATCTCAAGAATTCACCATGCTGGGAGTGGCCCAGCCTTGAGCCCAGTCTTGGACACAGGTAAAGACTGAAATCTGAAGTGAAATTTGAAGGCATATTTACAAGCACCGACTTCGCCTGCAGCATTCCCAGTTTAGCAGTAGCCCTCCCTACTGTTTACTGGCCTCCTTCTGGAAAGCTGGACGGCTCTCGGAGGATCAGGATAAATCAAGTTACATTCTGCATGGAAGCCTTGGCAGCTACTCGCTGTTTTATTTTGTGTTTTTTTTTTTAAGATTTCATTTATTCATTTGACAGACAAATATCACAAGTAGGCAGAGAGGCAGGCAGAGAAAGAGAGGGAAGCAGGCTCCCTGCTGCTCAGAGAGCCTAATGAGGGGCTCCATCCCAGGACCCTGAGATGATGGCCTGAGCCAAAGGCAGAGGCTTAACCCACTGAGCCACCCAGGCGCCCCTACTCGCTGGTTTTATACGGAAGTTTTATTAAGTCTGTGCCAAATAGCTTCTCTTCATTGGATCAGCTAAAATGTAAGTTTTTTGCTCAAGTGACAATTTCGTATTAAAAGTGTGTGTGTGTGTGTTCAAGGATTGAAAATTATTCACACACTAATTATGGTTTTCATACTAATGCACATCAAAGGAAAAGCTTGTTTCCCAATTGGTTCTCATGTTTTCTTCTGATTTCTCATCAAAATGATTCAGAAAGCACGGCTACTGCGGTGCACGAACAAGGACATGGGATACTGGTGACTCAAATCAGGTCATATAAGCTGGGGTTTCTCTGCAGAGCCCAGAGAATGAGTGTCTACTTGGAAAGGTTCCCTCCTGTCAAGACATGTAGAAACACATCCTGTGTAGAAACACAGGAAAGACTGATTATAAAAAAGAGAAACAGATTCATAAATATAGAAAAAACTGGTTGCCAAAGGGGAACGGGGTGGGCAAAATGGTGAAGGGAATAAGAGGAACAAACTTCCAGTTATAGAAGAAATAGGTCATAGGGATGAATAATACAGCAGAAGGAATATAGTCAGTAATACTATAATATGCTATCGCGGTGATCTTTCCATGATAGATACATGATAGTAACTGTTGAATCATTATGTCGTTCACCTGAAACTAATTTAATATTATGTCAACTACATATTATTTTATTAAAAGTTAAAATAAAGAAAAATAAACTAAATGGAGATTGCATTTGTTTGAAGGCCCTTTGTAAAGTTGCTTTTAACATTATGTTATGTGTCTGACAATTACTAAGAGTGAAACCCACAAAGCCGCCCTCTTCTTCCCTTTATAAGAGTGGTACTAATGAGCCCTAGAGGAGTGTCTTCTAAATTTTAGTAAAAATCAAAACTTTTTCATTGACAAGACATTTGGCTATGACTATAAAAGTTGAGAAAAACCATATGATTCTAAGCTTTACAATAGGGACTGAACACGTTTGTTTTTCAAAATTAGGTCTGATTAAAAATATTTCTAGTTGATGGAAATTTGAGTCATTTCCAGCTTGGGGCTATTATAAATAAATATGCTATAAACATTTGAGTACAAGTTTTGGAGTAAACTTATGTTTTTATTTCTCTTGCATAAAAACAGTAGAATTGGTGGGCTATCTGCCAATGTGCATGCGCCCGTCGCTCCGTATACATATCCTTGCCAACATCTGTTATGGTCAGTTGTTTAAATTTTTGCCATACTCATGTGTGTGTACTGGTATCTTACTGTGGTTTTATTTGCATTACCCTAAAGACAAATGATCTTGAGCACCTCTTTCTGTGCTTATTAATTATCTACATTTCTACTTTGGTGACATGACTGTTAAAATATTTTGCTTATATTTTTATATTGTTGTTCTTTTCAACACTGAGATGTAAATGTGCTTTTGTATTTTTCATTTTGTACAGATTCTTTGTCAGATACATTTTTTGGCAATATTTTCTCCTAGTCTATGGCTTGCCATTTCATTTTTTAAATAACTGCTTTTAGTAAGCAAAATTAATTTTGTTGGACTCCAATGTATCAATTATTTTTTATCATTTGCAGATTTTGGGGGGTCCAATCTAGGATATCTTTGTTTAGCTGAAGGTCACAAAAATTTGCTCCTATAAGTTTTTAGTTTTAGTACCTTTAGGTCAATTTTGAATTAATTTTCCTGTGTGGTGAAAGTAAGGGTCAAGTTTTGTCTTTTTAATGGTAAATGTCTAATTGTTCTAGCACTATTTGTTGATAAAAAATATACATTACCCACTGAAATACCTTGGCACCATTACCATCTACTTCTGGATTCTTAATTTTCTCCCATTGATCCTTATGTCTGTCCTTTTGCCAACACCATTTTGTCTTGATTAATGTAGCTTTATAGGCTAAAAAACAGGGAGTGTAAGTCCTCCAACTTGATTTTTCTATTTTAGGTCCTTTGAATTTCCATAATCATTTTATAATTAGCTTTTTAATTTCTACCAAGAAAAAGCTATTTTGACTGGGTTTGCATCGATTTTTTAGAACAATTTGGGAAAAACTGACATCTTAGTATCAGTCTTCTGACCCATGAAAATGGTTTATCTTCCATTTATTTAGGTCTTTTTAACTTTAGTTCTTAACTTTTAACTTTTCATACTAAAGTTTCTGATAAGTCATGCAGATGTTTTGTTAAATATATCCTTAAAATTTTCAGACATTTAATGTTATTGTAATGGTAATTTTAAATATCATTTATATATTTATTGTATATAGAAATAAAATTGATTTTTGTGTATTGAATTTATATTCTACAACTTTGCTATGATAGAAGTATTGATTACTGAGCTGAGAACTTTCTTCATTTCTTTTTTTTAAGATTTAATTATTTATTATTTTAGAGAGAGAGAGAGAGAGAGCAAGAGCATGAGGGGGAGGGGCAGAGGGAGATGGAGAGAATCTAAAGCAGATTCCCTGCTGAGCAAGGAGTCTGATGCAGGGCTTGATCTCATGACCCTGAGATCATGACCTGAGCCAAAATCAAGAGTCAATGCTTTATCAGCTGAGCCACCCAGGCACCCAAGAGACCTTTCTTCATTTCTAATGTGAGCCTTTATACTATAATTTTTTTCCTAAGCATTACTTTATTTGACCTCCACAAAATTATTTTGGCTTAATTGGCCCACATTAAAATGTATATATTTAAAGTGTATGATTTGAAATTTGAAATGTATATATTTAAAGTGTATGAAGCACCATGAAACCATCCCTGCAGTCAAGACAATGAACATGTCAATCACCGCCAAATATTTTCTTATGCCCCATCATGCTCTCTCCCCTCTGCTCTTCTTCACTCCATTCCCACGCTCCAGGAAGCCATCTGTTTTCTGTCACTATAGATTAGTTTGCTTTCTATACTTTTAAATAAATAGAATCGTACAATATGTACTTTTTTCTTTCTGACTTCCTTCATTGGATATAATTATTTTGAGATTTATTTATGTTGCAGTCTGTATAAACAGTTCCTTCCTTTTTATTGTTTAGTAGTATTCCACTGTATGCATATACCACAGTTTGTTTATCCATCCACCTCTTCATGGACCTCTGCGTTGTTGCCAGCATTACACTATTACATATGAGAGTTCTGTGAGTATTGGTGTCCATATAATTCCGTGAATACATGCTTTTATTTTCCTTGGATAAATACCTAGGAGTGAGAAAGTTAGAATTTTATGACAGATATATGTTTAACATTTTAAGAAAGTGCAAATCTGTTATCCAAAGTGGTTGTGCCACTTTACATTCCCACCTGAGTCTCACGAGGTTTTCATTTGCCTTATTACTATATTATTCCTGACATTCATATTTTATTTGGACAAGTTAACTGAAAAAAATCTCATATATTTTATAATACTCAGGATTTCTGTGTTGACATTTCATCTATGGACTAAGGTTTTTCAAGATGCAATCACTCTTAGGGAGAAATTGAGGACGGTGTTGTGTTTTTACTACAAATATAGAAATTGCTATTTGATTCAATTCTGTTCTGATGTCAAAACTGAGATGTGAGCCTGGAAGCTGCAGAAACCGTGTTTAAAGCTGACCCAAGAGCAAAGGACTGGTATGCAGAGAAGGAAGCCAGGAGAGAAAAGAAGAGACCAGAAGGTGGAGGGGAGACAGATTGATAGAATTCAAACGACTGTCTTCAGCATTTGGTTACATGAGATAATATATCTCACTTTTTGCCTTAAAGGGGTATTATATGTCATCCCTGCCCACACATTCTAATTGATGAGACCACAATAACACTGAAAAAACAATGTGCCATACAAAAAAAGAATAAGACAAGATATAACATATTGCTAAGTGACACTGTTCTACTTCTACTTTCTAACTTCTAAAGCTGGGGCTCCTGCTCAGTGTGACTACCAGTGTCAGGCAGCTGTGACAGAAAATCCACTGAAAGCCCTGGGGATATTGGGAAGCTGTAGAGATGTTTGTTGTTCTGAGAGTTTCTGTTTAAAGAAAGTTCTGAGGCTCAGGGTGTCTGGGTGGTTCAGTCCATTAAGCATCTGCCTTCAGCCCAGGTTATGGTCCCGGGGTCCTGGGATAGAGTCCTGTGTCAGGCTACCTGCTCAGCGGGGAGTCTGCTTCTCCCTCTTCCTATGCCCCTCCCCCCTGCTCATGTGCTCTCTCTCTCTCCCCACCAAATAAATAAATAAAACCTTTTAAAAATATCCTATAGTTTTGAAATCTGATTAACTCCAAAATTAGCTCTGCTTATGCTTAGTTCTGACAAAAAACTCTAAACCACCCCTCACAAAATGCACTTAATTTTTTGGTAACCAAGAACTAACACTTTTCTCTAAGGTTCTTTCTCCCATTCCAGGCTAGACAGAGCCCTGTTAAATGGATATCGCAGAATACTGACAAGATCTGCATTTTTACAATCTGGAAACTCCTAGAAGATATCCTTTTTTACATATTTTTTTTCTTTCAGAAAAGTATTTAGTCAAATGATTAACTATAAATGTATTTATAGCTTATGGATCCCGGGGCCCACTGGTTTGATTTAATTTGATAAATATTCCACACAAAATCCAAGTAGCTAAGAAACTGACTAAGGTAATGTGAGTGATGGAAAACTAAAGGTAATTTTCAAGGCGATTTAACTTACAGAGTGGATCAACTTCAAGGCAATAACAGAGAAGCCATGCCTAGAAGAGCGGTGTCTGGGTCTACTTCTATCCAACCTGACCAAGGCAATCAAACCAGAGCTTTACCAGATGCCTACAGATTCTGAATGAATTGGCAGCTACCCAGTGCTTCAGGGAATGAGATGGAGACTAGGGCATTTTTCGATAAAAACCATCAGAGAATTCTACCCCAGCTGCATTATATCTCGTGCAAGGGAGACATCTTGTGTTCCATTAAGCCCAGAGATTTTATTTTTAGTAAGGACAGATGGAAGCTTTTCCTCCATTATCCTAGGTGATCTTATAGAAGGCAAATTTATCTTGAAGAGGCAAACATTCATCTACACTCAGGCTCCAGATGAGGCAACGTACACTTTCACCTTTGAATCAAAACACTTCAACCACTTTGGCTATGGATGGACGTCTTCAACCTTCTACTTCTGAAAGTGTCAGACTTGAACGATATAATGAGTACCCTGAAATAGAACTTTAAAGAGAAGAGCTATCAATTAATCAGGCTGTACTAGAAGACCAAGTTCAATCTAATGAGTTTATGTAGTTGGTTTTAAATTCAACAGACACTAATTGAGACTCCACTTAAGTACAAGAGGCAAGGTGCTGAGTGAAAACTGTGGTCACTATTGCTTTAAGAGAGTTTTCCCTCTAGGGGAGAACAGAGGTGGGTTTAAAATCGGATACTTAGCATGATAGAAATTAGAAGAGAGTGCAACAAGCATGTTTTACAGAGCAGATTTCTGAATTTCCCATGCTTTGTCTATCAGCTTTGGCAGAGTGTGGAACACCTATGGCTGGTCCTCTGAGGGCTGTTCTGTGCAAGAGCCCAAGTCACTCTCCCTCTCATTAGTTCCATGGAACGTAAAATGAAAAGGCAACTTGGATCCCTACTTACAATTTTATTTAAACGTGTTCTGGAAGAGAAAGCTAGTACATGAGTCAGTATAAACACACTGAAGGCGGAGAAGTGGAAAGAGCAGAGCAGAAATGCAACAAAATAATGGGCCCGAGGTTCCAAAAGGAACCCTTGGGGATTCTTCAACCCTATATGGCAAGGGGGAAATATATGGCAATGGAATTTGACCTGAAGCCTTTGGAGCTTTAGTTTTAAGCAAAATGCAGACCTTGAAGACGAAGTTCTGCTTACAGAAATCTTGCCTTGGGGTGAAGTGCTGTGCCGGACCCAGAAAGCTTTAACCACTCACCAACACGCTAGGGGAACTTTCTGGCGGCTGTGACAGCTTAGAGGTGGCACTGAAAGCCCTGGCATGTTTCTATAGTCGTGTCCAGTTTACCTGTGTCAGACAAGGCTTTGACAGACTGAAGAGAAGGCACTACACAGGGTCACCAGTTAGCCATGCTGCTGGAAACACCGCTAGCTTGGGCAGCCAAAGGAAAACACATGTGCCGCCAGAAGTAACAAAGTCATGGACTTTCCATGAAAGCTATCGGTTCTGGACGACTTGGTATTTTTAGAAAAAAGGCTCATATAGAGCAGGCATCATGAACATTAAGATCTGAACGGATGTGGGGGTTGCTGGTGAAGAAATGAACATCAGTGCAGAGAAGTTATGTTCTCAAAGGGGCAGTAAGGCACAAATAGTGGGGGAATACAAAATCACCTGCACTTTAAAGCAGGCAATGTCCAAGTCTAGGGATTCCTTATGGCACCACCGACAGACTCTGAATGCCCATAGTTTGGAATAAGAAACCTGGGCTTAAGAAATGTAAATATACTTTACCTACAATCTATGCCTGTACTTGCTGTGCCTTAGAAATGGAAAGACAAAATGCATAAAAGATTTTCACACACATTAATAATCCCCAAGGGTCCTTGGCCAAACAGTCTTGAGCTGGGATCTATAGTTCACTATGGTCCCATACATTTCCAGAAATTTCCTTAGGGCCAATTTAACAGTTAGATCCTAGAGTTTCAGATTTTTATTAAAGTAGGTTTATTGCAGCTTATCAAATAAAGTCATAAAATTTCTCAGAGATACAAGTAGACTCAATATTTTGAATACTACCTAGGGCTTAAAAACAAGACTTCCTAAAAAAAACTGGTGAATGTCAAGTATAAGATTGTGAATAGGGAACTTAGTAACAACAACTTGTACAAGGTTATTACCCAGAAAAAACTCAATGGACTGATAGAGAATGTATTTTTTCATTAATTAGTGAATGCTATATAAAAAACAGTATTCTTAGTAGCAACCTATTTTATTTCTCCTAGGACTAGAAGAATCACTTAATCCAGGAGTGCCAGATGTCACCATTCAATAAAGTATTCAGCACTCTACCTGTCTGAATATTCATGAACCCAGATGCCTGGGAAATGGCAGATTGTAGATCCTCCTGTGGAATCATATGGCAGAAACTATTCAATGGACATTTTTGAGAAAACGAGTCCCAGGCTTGAGTCTTTGATTTTATTTAGTATTTTACTGCAGGTGCCTTGCCTTACTTAACACACAATTTCTTAACACTGGAAAGTTTGAGTCATAATCTCAATTTTTTTTTCTCTCACATAAAACTGTTTACTTGAATCTAACAGCAGACCAAGAGAGGTATCACCTACCCCTTCTAAAAAAAAAAAAAACCCTTTATAGCTTTCCCATAATCGATAATTGACAAAAGTAAAATCTATCTCCAGAAGCCATTCTCTTGAATTAATGTGTATTTTCTGCCAAGGAAGAATGGTAAATTATGAGAAGCTACTAGAGGGAGTATTCCAAGTGAGTGAAGAACAGGTCTTTGCCGTGAAAAGCTTAATGGAAAGAGCCATTAGTGAATGATTTGCAACACTATACACTTACAGTTCAATCCTATATACTTATATTTTAACCCAGTACAGGCCAAAGATTAGGGTTTGGTATCCCGAATGTAGCTATCGAAGTGTCAATGCAAACTTAGGAGAATGGACTATTGAGGTGAAGTGAGGGAAGCAAAATGCGGGTTTTGCGGCCCATTTGTGCAATAGATTCTTACTACATTTGGAATAAAATCTTCACTCTTTACCATCGCCTACAGCCTTCATGTTGTGGCTTCTGTTGGCTTCCCCCAACGTCCTGTGGTCTGCTCTCTTCCCTCTTCAGGATGCTTCAACCACATGGCTTCCTTTAGGACAAGCAGGTCCTAAGGTCCTGTCTTGTGTGGTTCTTCGTCTCCCTTCCAAATGCTTTCTGGGAGCCCCCATCCTGGCTCTTCCTGTTACTGGTTCTGCCTCCTCTCGCATTTTCCTCCTCCCTCTACAATAGAAGGCCTCTTTTCTTTGGTGGAGGGTGGGGGGTGGAAGGCCTCTTTGAACTCCTAATTTAAAGGGATTTTCTAGTATCCCAGTCACTCTTTAGCATCTCTCCCTGTTTAATTCCTTTACTTTTCCTCACAAAACACTTACTATGACCCAAAACAACCTTGTTTATTGGTCTGTTTTCTGTGTCCAAAATGGGACTCTAACCACACTAAAGGCAGAGACCTTATCTGTCTTGTTCATTCCTTGATTCTGGCATATAGAAGGTGCTCAAGAAATATGCATAGTCAAATAGAAACCAAAATAGATCAAATAAAGCTCTGTTGTGAGTAACTGGATCCTAATGCTGAGCCGATGAAGACAGGACTTCAGGAATCCAAGCAAGGACAGCCTATATTCAAGCCATGTAGGGCACAATGCCCAGCTTTAATGTCCACAAGTAACCTCAGAAGTTCATCTAACCCAACCAATCTCCACTTTTCTCAGCCCTATATATCAGTCATACGAAGCCTTTCATCTGGCCTCTCCTATAATTCTTCTTGGATAGTCTGCAAATGACACATGGAAACATGGAGTCCGTCCATGGGAACCAACACACAAGTAACCACTCTTCCCCCAAAGCTCCGTTTAGTCTCCAGCGTTGCCGGCTGTCTGTCAGGGCGCAGGATGCTGGTCACTGTCAGGACAGGAGCTTTGCATCCGATTGTTACAGCTGTGTCCTAACCAGTGGCTCTGTTTTAAGTGGTTAGAGATGCATAGCATTTGGCTCAAACCACAGGCATCCCTGGAAGGAAAATGGGAGGATGGGAGGTCAGTCAATCCTGGTTGGAATCAAAATACCTAGGTCCAGTAGGGGCTGATAGAAATGAAGCTGTGCCAGGTGCTGAAAATGCAGAGTAGCTTAGGAGCTTGAGGGTGGGGAGAAGGGGGGCCCGTTTCTGACCCGGTGGAACAACCAAGAGGAGAAGAAGAGTGTGCTGAATGGATAGGAGGAACTGACTGCAAATCCCATGACTTGAAGCATATACTACCCAATTTTATGGGAAAATATTTTAGGGTAGGTAAGGCTTGAAGGGAGAGCTGTTAATTTTTCTATCCGGTACAGCCTGATAATACACACGTAAAGGCTGTGGAATCCATGACCCCAGACGCTGTGCCTCACTGACAGCCAGAACCATGGTTGCCCCCTTACCTCCACACATCTTCAGAGTTAATAAGTACATGCATATAACTTGATGATTCAGCCGTGATGAGACAGTGGGACCAAGAGCAAAATAATGCTGTTGGTCTTTGTTCCAAAGCTTTTCTCTTTCTTTCTCCTCTCTCTCTCTCTCTCTCTCTCGGTAGCCTCTTTAAGAGAATTTGATGACCCAGCTTCAAGTGTGCTTGTCCAATTATCATGATGTGTTTATGTATTTCCCCTAAGCAAGAGGGGAGAGTAGGTAAGTACTAGACATGGAAGAAAACTTTGGTTTTCTAACACCCAAGTGGACTCTGCATTCTTCTCACTATATACTGTAGTAAGGAAAGATGAAAGCCATCTGTTCCCTATCCAGTTCTCATATCTTCTTGATCTGCTTCTTAAAATTACACAGCTATTAGGAGGTTCTGTCATCTATTTCCTGTTTGCCACGACACCAGTCATATGAGCTTTGCATATGAGCTCAGAATCAATAACTGAGTCTGTGGGAACACACACAGCCTTTCTGGACCATTCTTAAATATAGAAGGTTGATTATTGGATTATCGTCTTTGTCACTCGTCTTCCATGATCTACAAAATGATAATATTATCATATACCTTGTGGGCTTATTGTATGACTCAGGTTAATTCATGTGGGAAATAGTAAATGATAAAATGAATATAAGTGGGATTTAAAGATGTTTCTGAGTGATTCTGTTTTCTACCAGAGCTCACCAAAAGGCTCCCTACAGTCACATTTACTAGTTAGGAAGCTTCTTCATGTGGGAGTAAAGCACTTGCACACATTTTGTATGGACTATGTAGTCTGTTCCTCGGTCAGAAGTTATATATTGCTTTTCTAACAAGTATGAACTTTGATTCATAGTGTCAGGGTCCTAAGTGGTATATACACTTATTTCTTTAAATCTAATTTAATATGTTCCAGTCAGGATGGTGGAAAATTAAAATCCAGCCATCTGCAACACTGATAGGGGGTCGTGAGAGAGGAAACCTCCCAACCTCTCTGGTATCATACAAGAACTATTCTTTCTGTAACTTTCACAGTATCTGGTTATCATTGGTCAACACTGGCCATCACTGATATGTTGTCCAAGCACATTTGTGCCCTTGAATCTAGGCAGTCCTGCTACTTCCATGCCAATCTCAGGTTTTCGGGTTTTTGCTGAAGCTGGGCCCTTTCATATGTCTCAAATCTCACCTATCTCACACGCTCTCCTCAGGTACACTACACAAGCCACTTTCACCTGCCCAGGCCACTGGAAAGAAGAGACCACTATGTGGCAACAATTGCCTAAACTGAACCAGAAAAATGGAAATCTTGTGGTTGAATATGAAGTTATACTACTTCACCCATTTCACCAATTTACTGAGCACTTTCCCAGGTGTTTGGGGTTCACAAAGATGAAAAACAGTGTCTTTGACTTTAACAATCTAACGGATTTCAAATTCTTTCATGAAATTCTTCCAATTTAATCCTTGAGTTAAGACCATTCTCTGTGGCAAAAGCACAGGTGATGTTGCACATTCCTGCTTGACAGTCGGACAGACTGGGGCTCAGAAAGGCAGCCTGATTCACAGGCCGAAATGCTGGAAATACCACCAGAGATTCAATTTCAGTGATCTTTTACATTACTCCACTCTGATTCTAAGTCCTAGGGCTTCCTTCAGAAAGGAACTTGGAATGGATTCGGTCTATCAGCCAACAGGTGGGAATAATTTGAGTTCGGGAGACCCTTCTCCACAATGCTACAATAACAGATGTTGCCCCACCTCACACCTTGTAAACATGGCACTGCCTCATTGTCCGAGGGGATGTAATCAGTGATAGTCCCCATCACCTTGCTATGGAAGGAGCTCATTCTTTGGGGTGGGCGGTTCTCGATTCAATTACCAACCTCCAACAGCTCAAATAAGACATTAATCTCCACGTGCCTCCCTTTTCTGAGAAGTTCTGATGACCTACCTTGTAGGACTGGTAGAAGAGGTGAGTGAGATAGCTCGTAGAAAATGTATGGCCCTGTGCCTGGCCCTCGGACCCAGAGGAGGTGCTCCAAAATCCTTAACCACCTCCACACACACAAAATACAAACGTTTACTGAGTATTATCCACAGGAGGCAGAGCTACAGAGAGAAATAACATCTAATCCTTTACTCTAAGAATTTGCTTCTGTGCCACTTGGTAGGGGCAGAGACTTTACTCCACTAAAGTCTTCCGTTTGGAAGGAGAAAGGGAAGGCTGGGAAACTGGGAATGGGGAGCAGTCCTCCTCCACTGCATCTCTAGAGGTCAGAGGAAGTGAGACTAAATTCCCTTTTGGATTTCATTCCACTGGGCTGAATGGTGGGCTTGTGGCCGGTAACGGGACGCTGCCTTACCCTTCTCAGATGCAGCTGTGAGAGCTGCATCCAAAGGGAACTCTTATTTCCTATGTCTTTTGTTCCCTGACATTTTCAATTTCCATCACAGGAGCATTTTCCAGTCATCTGCTTTGCCTTTATCCCAAAATTAATTTCCTGGGAAGGTGCAAGATGCTGTGAACATCTGGCCCAAACGCTCAGGGCTGTCCTTCCCAACTGGGCATTCCTCATGGGACGCAGTTGAGTGGCCATGCTCTCTTTGCCCCAAGACACAGCAAGTGCCCACATCCGTCCAGGTCACCTTTTCTTTCCCCAAATACCTAGAGTGTGTTTCATACTTCACCTGCCATTCTGACCTCAAATAAAGCTAACCTGACTGTGGTAGAAAAAATGTGCTGAGAATCACTGGGGCACTTCTGTCCTCCAGAGGGCTTGGGCAGAGAGCTTCCAGTGGACCTCAGAAGGACTCTTTCCAATTCATTGTGTGCACCCAAAAGTAGTGACAGTAGCAAAGCATCAAAGAATAAATATTGATGCGTTTGTGTGTGTGTGTGTGTGTGTGTGTGAGAGAGAGAGAGAGAGAGAAACAGAGACAGAGACCGAGAGACAGAGAATAAACAGCTGTCGTGATTGCCCTGTTTCGGAGTACAAGCGTTTTTACTTAAGAAATTTCAAAACTACTCCAAAATAAACGTGAACACGTACACTCAGAGCAACCAAAAGCATTTTCTCAGACTACATGTCTCCTGAGGAAAATGTGGAGATTTTGCTTCTGGCCAGACTGGAACCTGTCCCTGTGCCCACCTCACTCTGCCAAAGCTTTGATCCTAAAGAAACACTTCAGGATTCCAAGCTCAAACCCACAATAGCAGACCTTGTGGTAGATGTATTTCACATTCATGATATTCCTAATTCACACCACCTCTCCCAAACCACACTCAGTACGACATACGTACCACACGTCCACTCGCATTTTTCCCTTCACCAGCCCCAGCCCTCACCATGCACTTCACAAACACTCTTGTTGTTTTTAATCAAACCTGCTCCACATTCACCAGGCTTCAAGAGCTCCTAAAATTTCAAATCTCCTCCAAACTATCTCCCACTTAGATTGGAAGCGAGACAGAATTTTCTCCAGCGTCAGAGTTCCAAAGATCAAACTCTCACTTTCGCCATGCCACGCACAAGGACCACAATGCTTCGAGTCTAAGTGTTACCTTCCCTAAAGCTCAAAGCGTTTTTAACAACCATATATCGTGTTTTCAAAGCATTATTCTGGGTAAAGAGAGGGAAAAAGTTGTTTTCTCACTTGCCAAACAGCAAAACCAGGGCAGGCGTCCAGTAGGGTACCCCTCAGTGTGGTCCAGGAGGAGGCGGGGCAGGGAGAGAACCTGATGATCCTCGAAGATCAGATCAAAGGTCTGTGTCCCTTGGACTCCGTAGCATCTCAGTTGTCACTACTCCTTATGACCAGCATTTTTTTTTTATTGCTGTTGCTGTTCTGATTCTCGGATGGATGCTTAAATTATCTTAAAACATTCCCTCCTCTCAATCATTTTCCCACATCTTTCCCTCCAAACACATAAATATTTTCCCCACCAGACTGCTAGGGCTGTGCCCAAACATGAGGGTTAGAAGCGAAGATCTCCTGCTTTTTCCTCCTCTGCCTTCTTACTCTTCTCCTGAGAAGGAAACTGACATTTATTAATTGGCTCGTACATGATGTATTTAATTTTACTTTGGTATTATCTCCCTTTAGAAGGACTAAGTGGATTCTTTATTCTCAAAGCTTGCAAGATGCATGGCTGAGCTGTGAACCCCGGAGTTCTCGCCAACTCCAAAATCTGTATGTTATTTCTCCTTCTTTTTTCCCTTCTGAGTTTGTTCCTATGTTCATTTTAAAACATGTTTAGGCCATACTAATCTTCTAAATAGATGCTCAGAAAATGGGACAAAATGAGTATCTTCATCCTTGTTATGGACACTGAGACTTTAAAGTTTTGTTTTATTTTCTTTTTTGGTTTTCCTAAACATTTCATTGCCTTTTTTTTCCTCTCCTTCTTTTTTTGTTTTGTTTTGTATTCCTAAGCATTAAGTTGGCTGAGCTAACATTCTTATTCCAGGGGCTGGGAATAAGGTGAAAGCCAAGAGTCTGACTTATATCTTTAAGGATTCATTTGAATCATACAAAGCTATTTATTGACTTGGCCTTTCCCTCCCAAAGACCCTAATTTAGAGTGATTTGATTTGATTACTGGTGATTGGAAGAGTTTACTGCATAGAAACAGTCTATACATTCCCTTGGAGAAATATAACAGTCGTCACCAGCTGAGATGACCCATGAATAAAATGGGTAAAATGCATTCTACAGAGGAAGAATCTGTAAGAGATTATTTTTAGAGAGAAAAGATGATTGTTGGAGATAATAACATGTCTTAGTCTAGATATGTCATTTGGTCTCCTTATATAGCTTCTCCAGGATGGAAAATACCTTTGTTTTTCCCCTCAATCTGATACTCATAATCATTACAGAAGAAAATATGTGTAGACTAAAAAACAAAAAGAATAAACAAACATAATGCCATTCCACCCACCCAGATATAATGACAGATAGGCACTGTGATATACAGAGACGCCTGGGTGGCTCAGTGGGTTAAGCCTCTACCTTCTGCTCAGGTCATGATCTCAGGGTCCTGGGATCGAGCCCCGCATCGGGCTCTCTGCTCAGTGGGAAGCCTGCTTCCCCCTCTCTCTTCTGCCTGCTGCTTTGCCTACTTGTGATCTCTGTCTGTCAAATAAATAAAAAAAATCTTTTAAAAAAAGACACCATGATGTACAAACTTCTAGCCACTTACTTTGCACATATAATTTAACAGAAATAGAATCATAGCATAATATATCTTCGAAACTTGCATTTTCTCATTAAAATTATGAATACCTACTGCTATCAGTAAGGAAACATTGTAACCACATAATTAAAGACCTTATAGTGTGATGTTGTGTGCTATACCATCACCTACTTATCCTGTCCTTTAGGATTAGACAATGAAACTATTTCCATTTTTTAAACTTTAAACAATGATACAAAGAATACCATACAAAAGCCTTTACATAAGGGGAAAATGAGAGATGGTAACACACGTTTGGAAGTAAAATTGTTGATTAGATTAAAAGTACAAAAACTTTTTAAGGCTTTTGATAGATGTCATGGCATTATTTTTCTAAAAATTATACTACTATACATAGCAGTGTATGACTGTGTTCCTTTCTCTAAATCCACAGATGGAAGGAAATAAGTGTTATTTCGTTGTTTTAATATGAATTCCTCTAGTTAGCAATAATGTTGAGTAATTTTTGATATGCATATTGCTGTATGTATTTCTTATTTTGTAAATCGCTTATCAATTTCTTTTGGCCACTGTTTTCTACCCTACCAAGGACTAGTTGGTCACTTACTGAACTGTACAAAGTTGTATTATTTTGATTTAGTAATACAATATAACATGTGTTGTGAATATTTTTTCCACTCTCTCCTTTTTGCCTTTTTATTTTTCTTATGGTGCTTTATGTGACAAACTAAACTGACAACATTTCATGGTAGTCAAATTTATCAGCATTTCTTTACTTGCTTTTTCCCTTTGGCTTCAGATTTAAACCATCCTGAGGATTTTTAATCAACTTTGAAGAATTCCAACTGATGATACTTAAGCTCTCTAGAAACGCATTCAGAACTTCTGTGCATCTCTAGGATACGGGTTTTCAAACCATGCTTCCACGGAACCCCACTTGTTCAGTTTTAGCCAAGGTGCTTTGCCATTAAATATGAATAATAAGTCTCCCCAGTTTTTTGGAAAAATTAATTGAATGGAGTATCTTCTAATTCTAGGTTTTCCCACTGCATTTTTTTTAAATGTTTGGTTATAGCTACTTGTTGTCTTTATTCCTATCTAATAAAACCTGGTGTCATACTATATAGTCCATTATTTTTTTAATACATCAATATTAAATGGTGTTGTGCAAAGATCACTATTACTTCCAGATGTTCCACTAACTGACAAGTTCAAGGATCTCTAGTGTATGGTGCATGTTTGCTTTGGTTGAAAACCAAAGGAGAGATAATGTTCATAACACATACAAATTAGAAAATTGAAGGCAAAGAATTTTGCTATAACCGCTGATCACTTCTTACTTTCTCAAAAACCCTATGCCTTGATTATAAATATCACAGACACGCACATTTGGTAAATTTGATTGCCACCCTCCTGTGAAATTATAATTTTCTGATGGGCTCAAATGACTTTCCTAAAGGAAAGATACTTTTTTTTCTTTAACCACAAGAATTATTATTCTTGACATTAGAAATATAAATGGGACAAGGAAATTTATTCCTTGCTTTTTAATGCTTCCAGAGGCAGTCTTTATTGCCGTACTGAGTCTGTGAAAAACATATACAAAGCCACGTCTGAGCTAGTACTCCCAAATAGAAGCTTTGAAAATACACACCTATAAAATGCATGCATTTCCGGAACTGGTAGCTGCTTTATTCAACAGACCATTAAAAGCCCATTTAGAGGGGCTCTCACAAGCTCACGTGCACTGCAGGTACTTAAAGCTGATGAACCCAGCATAGCAAGAAACAAAATAAAACAAAAAGTTGGACCAACATCTACTAAAATTTACAGAGGAAAAAAAGCTCTTTCTCCAGACCTAAATTTCCTCCAACACCAACACTCTTATAAAGAACAGGTAATGTGACAAAATTGCCCCACTTCCAATCTCCCAGCCAAAAATCCAACACCCCTCCTCCCCTCCAAGTATCAATCATCAGCCCAGGCAAGGAAAATGAACTTTTAATCAATAACAGCTACTGTTTCTTGTACCAGGACTGTTTATGATTTAAAAGGGGGAAAAAAATTAAATCAATCCTGATGTGAATGTTTTCCCTCTTAAAAAGAAAAAGCAACATCCTGTGTCGGAGATGGGGGTGTAGTTTCACATGTTTTAAGAATATATTAAAATAAAATAAATTTGCAATTGCTTTTGCCCTCATTAGCTCTAGACAGAAGAGCGACTGCATAGGATTGAGGAGTCATGTGAGGCCAACAGCTTCAACTCGGTCTTCACACGATTGCATTTCCTGTTTACATTCATACGTTGGTGCGGATTCGTAGAGCTAGCAGGGAATTTGGGGACCATCTGTCCAAAGATGGCTGCGTTGGGAGCCCTGTCACTGGAGCTGTTTAGGCAAGAGACAAATCGGCTGAGAAGTAGTAGAGAGAATTCAAACAATGGGAAGGTTTTTAGATTATGTTAGTTTGGGAAACTGATCAGATGCGGAAGCCTAAAATATGGAACCTATAAAAGTAGATCCTCTCTGGGTGAAGAATCTTCCCCTCTCCCTGTCTGTATCCAAAAGGCCACCCTTGACTGAAATCTCCAGGTTTTTGCTAAAAAGGTTTGTGAATCCCACTACCAGACACCTTTAAGGACCCATCCCCACAGGTGTTCTGATTCTTCCCTCAGTGTTCCTTCCACTCCTCTAGGCTACATCCATGTAGGTCCGGCTAAAAGCCATAATCTCATGATACTAGGAGTCAGGTCTTCCTACATCTTGAGTTTCCCTGTAGCCAGAGAGAAATCATACTGGACTCTTCATGAAGACTGCTGCCTTATTTTGGCGTGTGAGTGCAAACCAGAAATAACTTCCCAACAGATTACTGAAATGAAATCATCTTTCACCTAATTGGGAGGGGCTACACAGGCTTTCGCCCAGTTTTGGAGAGCAATGAGCCAGGGGTGGGAGAAATGATGATGGGAGTGATTTCTTGACTGTTTTCTTTTACAGTTTGCTGAAATGGAACAAATCAATCCCGTCTTGCTTATTTATAAAACCTTAACACCAGTGGTGTGGGAAAGAATTAATGAGACCAGGCACAAGGAATGTGGAAATTTTCATTTCTAAACTGCTGGCACACAGACATGCCTTAGTGTCTTTTCAAGGACGCTGAAGAAATGAGTTTTCTGCTTCTCACAACTTTCGGTAGAGAACATGCATTTGCACATAATTACTCACCACTATAACTGGCAACCAGGGGAAGGGTTCAGCAAAGAAGCCCACATTTTTGAAAAACTAGGATACTGTGCCCTCGCATGTGCCCAGAGAACACAGCGATAGCTGCCGAGCCTCAGAAAAGAACGGCGGTCTGACTCTTCACACCAAGGACACAGCAGACTTACGGGGGGCGCTTAGTCCTCACGCCACCTCTGTGATAAGGGAAATGAGTCTCCGGAATATCAATGATCTTCTCTAAGAGTCATAACAAGTTCTTCTCATTTCTCTAAGAAATGCCTTCCTGCAGAGTGGAGGAAGACTTTGGACGTGTATTAAACACTGTATTCGCTTGTGCACAACCAAAGGCTGATGTCTGCCCACTGCAGTAAGGACGCCGCACCTGCTGGGTTCTGCTCTGGACCCCACTTGTGAGTCGCTGACGTCTTCAAAACTTCTTGAAGATTCCTTGAAACTGTTGTCCCTGCCGGTATTCCCCAGGACGACACTGAGCCCTGTGCTGAGGGTACCATGTCCTCGTGCCTCCAAAGCAGCTAAGTCACGAGATGGAACCGCAGCTCATGGGTCCTCTCTGGGAAAAGCCCCACTTGACTCCTGACCAAAGGAGAAGAGTCCTTCAATGAACGCGTCCTGCATTCCGTCTCCTGTGCTCTGTGGCCACACTGCTTGCCCCATGGCACTTTGCGTTAAAGGAAAAGGACATTTTCAGCATTTGTTGTTGGCTCCTCTTTGGGTCTGGGACAGGGGCGCACTAGACTCCACGATCTTTCCCGTGCCCCACTTTTGTCCTCTGAACTCCAGCTTCCCAGACAGCTCTGCTGAGAGCAGAGAGCCCAATGCAGGGCTCAATCCCAGGACCCTGAGATCATGACCTGAGCCAAAGGCAGAGGCTTTAACCCACTGAGCCACCCAGGTGCCCCAAGAATGAACTTTTTAAAGTTATTTCAAATACTGCCAGTTTTACGGAAATAATTATGCCAATTTAAGATCTTACATGTTGTATATGAAGTATCTGTTTGATCATATCCGAAGAACACCGGGTATTATGCATTTCTCTGTATTTCTCATTTTTACAATTTACCATATTTCATTAATTATACACCTGAAATTTAAAAGGGACAATTGCTGCCATCAGATCTCTGATCCCTTTGAGATAGCTATCTCCCTACACGTTGGCCTTTTTTCAAATTTCATGGACAATACACAGGGTTCCAACATTCTGGGGAAGAAATCTACACTAGTTTTTTTTGTTTGTTTGTTTGTTTAAGATTTTATTTATTTATTTGACAGACAGAGATCACAAGTAGGCAGAGAGGCAGGCAGAGAGAGGAGGAAGCAGGCTCCCCACTGAGCAGAGAGCCCGATTCGGGGCTCGATCCCAGGACCCTGGGATCATGACCTGAGCCAAAGGCAGAGGCTTCAACCCACTGAGCCACCCAGGCGCCCCTACACTAGTTTTGATGCCTCAGTATTTGTGTCCGCCTGCGCATTGGTTATTTCTGGTCTCCTCAAAGATGAGGAGTTTATTAAGTGAATGGTTCCTCTTTGCCACGGACAACTGTTCTACTTAGGAACATGCATTTAAGTCACATTGTAGTCTAAAGTAAAGCATGTAGAGAGGCTCGTGTGGTCTGGTTGCTTGGCTGTTGGTTGGTCGGTGAGAGAAGAAAATCCGCAAGTTCCCTGGGGTCTTCTGTAACGAAACGGTTAGAGCACCAGCCCCCGACGGATGCCTGAGTCGTCAGGACTCTAGGTCGCAGGGCATCTGGAGACACAAAAAAGGCTCTTGGTCAGAGAGAGGCTCTTTGCTCTCTTTTCCTTAGGATCTGTGTTGTTGTCAATCACTACTTTTCTTGGATCGGATCTCTCAGGAAAGATGTGTTCCTGTAAGCAATTGCTGACCTCGGCACACTCCTCCAGCTTCGAGGGCAGAGCAATCCCACGGCACACGAACACTCTGTCTCCTAATGAGCTCCGTTCCCCTCGGTATGTTCCCTTCTTCTGGTCTTCACTACAAGGAGTTTTCCACACCAGAACTGGGCTCCGGATTCCTCTCTATCTGATCTCATTTTCTTCTTATTGAACCCAGAGCTCTTTTGAAAATTCTTTAATAAGTATTTTTGATCCCTTCACGTGATTCAAGGATTTCTCAGTTTCTTCCGAAACTCAGCTGACAGATTTCTGGGCGCAGCCAGTTCCACTTGGAGACACTTCAGGCTGATGATGTCATCTGAAAATCCAGGGAAAGGGCCTTCGAGGGGAGCCTTGTCAGGAAGGGTGGCTGGAAGCCACATGGGTCCTGTTCTTCGTTTCTCTGGAAGTGAGTCAGGGAAGACAGGATTTTCAGACCTACACTCCCTGCTTCCTGCAAATGACAATGTTCTTCAATGAAAATATAAGCGACTTCAAGACGCCGAGCGTCTCTGAGCCCACGCTCTCCCGAGAGTGTTTCTTTCTTACTAGGGCAGCCCTGCAGTTCTCTGGGCGAGCCCACCCTGATGCCATAGCACTTTCTACGTCCACAGAATCATTGCTGGGTTACCTGTGGCTGCGAGTGAGGACTCGGACTCATGCTAACCTTGCTGTGGGGACTGAACGGTCCCTCTGAGGTAGGGACAGGCACTAAGCGAGAGAACTAAGCTTGTGACTTCCAGACCCAACTCTGCCTTCAGCCTGCTTTGTGAGTTGGAGGATGTCCTTAAGCATTTTGGGCTTCAGAGTCCTCGTTCATAAACCGAAAGAGCTAAAAAATTTTCTTGTCTTCCCAAGAGTGAATTAGGATTTTAACCAGGAGGGGGATAATACACTGAATGAAAAATAAATAAATAAAAAGTTGAAAGTGACAATGTATTTTTGGATTGGGAAAACAACACTGGGGAACACCTGGGTACTTTTTGATGGTATAAACAAGGCAAACTGAGGTTCGGTAGCAGTTTCAGGGGTGAAGCCTAGGTCTGAAAGGATTGAGCGATTGCTAGTGGGCCAAGCTACACTGGAGGGTAAAGGCTGTGAGCAGAGATCTGGAGCCCGAGGGAGGTGCATCACCTCCTTGGCTCTGCCTCCTGCTGCCTGATATTGGATAAATTTGCCTCTGTTCTTAAATTAAATTAAGTTCTTAATTTAAGAACAAAGACAGAGACAAATAAATCCAAACCAAAATCAAACCAAACCCCGGGATACTAATAGTATTATTACTATTCTTTTTTATTGTTATGGTTCCTTCACACTTGGGAATATGGAAGACAAAGCATATGACACTTTCCTCAGTACCTGGCACAAAGCTAATCCTTACTGATTATCATTAATATTATTAGTGCCTGCAGGTCTAAAAGTTATGAGGTAAATTATTTGAATGCTCACCATTTAATTCGATCTGTTTCTTATTTGCTTTTGTAGGATACATGTCAATGCCTTTCTCTTTGCAAGTTTGTTTTCAATATATTCAACATAAATATTCAAAATACCTCAGTAAAGATAATATATACAAAGCTTCAAATGCTAAAGTACTTCTCTGTTCCATTCACCAAATACTTGACTTAAAGATTTCCAACTGATTTAGACAAAAATTCAATCCCAGTTTTATAGAAATCTTTTGATAATTTTTTTTAATTGTAGGACATTTGGGTTACTTTACAGAGGAGTTCTTCAAAAGCTTGTTTTTTTAAGGCTGATTTCAAATAACAAAGAAACAGTGTATATTGCCATGCCAAAGTATGTCCTTAAAATTTTAAATCGGCTTTGTAGAAAAATTACAGAATTCAGTTACTGTGTACAGGAGAATCTCTCAACTTATTTGCACATAATTAAGAAGTATGAGCGCATCACATCGAATTCTCTGCTTCCGGGGCTGCTTCTTTTATCAGGAACAGTGTAGCTTACCAGAATTTGCCATTGAATAATCATTGCCAAAATATGATTTTATCTTCAATGTCAAACGTTTTCACTAACTTGATGACATTCACAATAATTTCAAATGTTACACTGTCAGAAGCATGAATTTCTAAAAGATTAGCTTTGATGACTGAACTGAGGAAAAAGCATAATTGGGATGAGCTAATTTTTTATTTGTAGATTCTGATGATGCTGACATAAAACTCCGTATTTAAATGTGAATTTCTTCTGCTGTTTATGAAGTCACACACTAACAACTGTGGCTTTATTTTGAATTTATGCACAAGAAATCTTGGAATAAAACGTGACTGAAGTTCCTGGGGGGTGGGGGGTACAGTGGACATTATGGGCATTGGGGAGGGTCTGTGCTATGGTGAGCGCTGTGAAGTGTGTAAGCCTGACGATTCACAGACCTGTACCCCTGGGGCAAATCATACTTTATATATTAATAAAAATAATTTTTTAAAAGTGAATGAAAGTAACAATAGCTACTTGATCTAAACGATAAGTCGTACCTCACGGGATAATATGAAGAATATTTCTGTGGTTGTAAATAGAGCACAGTTTATAAACTAGTTCTACCTTTTGAAGTTAACTGCTGGGGCTCTCCAGCAGGTCTGAGCCTTCTGGTTTCCAAGAGTCATACCACTGTGACCCCACGGTGGGCGGTCAATGGGAAGAGACACATTTTGTGCACGTTACATGTTCATCGTTAACTTTCTCGAGCAATCAAAATTCACTTATTTTTCAACAACACACATCCTTCTCAAATGCTTACTGCTGCTAAAAGTGTTTATTGCAAAATTTAAAAAAGCATCGTCAAACAATAAATAAACACTGTAGATTTTACTCTGTACACTGAACGATGAAACAACAATACCTAAACTGTTCAAACCACTCTCTTCATGCTTCACGGACAGGACTGTCCTGCTTTTATCTCCTTCACTCATTCCACACGCACCTAAATGATAAATGACCACATTTCTCATGCTTAGTCCTCCCCCCCCACCGCTGACTGTGACCCAGTGGCTTCACGAATTTCGCAACCGCCAGGCACCACACAACTGAGTTCGACACCAAGCGGTCAGCGACACTAGTCCCAGAACGAACTGACACGGGGAGACAGCCATACCTAACAACGCATGTCCGAGCACGCTTCTTTTTACCAGCAAGCTGTTTCTCCAGGAGAGCAGATCAAGTTATCATGGGCCATCTTTCGGATTTTGCCACATGTGAGAATAAGAACCCTGTGCCTTGCGAGTACATCTTACCCCCACTACGTGAGACACAGTAGAGCTGGAAAAACAAAGGGGAGGCTCGCCAAACTCTTCACAACTTATTCTAAAGCAACTATTATGGTAAAGTTTCATTATACAATGGAAAGTCTGGGACACATGGTAAACCAGATTGGAAACTCATAAACTAGTATCGTCCTGGGCTTGTGATTACACCGCAATCCTGTCAAGGCCATCTGCACCTATTCTTCCTGGTTCAATAAGAAAGAGTTATGACTTAGAGGGAAAGGCCGTGGGAAGATGGATTTTTAAAAAATACCAGGAAGACTTTCTTTCAATGGCACAAGTGGTGGAGAAGTCCTCGTCACGGGAAGCATTAAATCGAAGCGCGGGTGTCGCGAAGAGGACTGCAGATGGACAAGATGAGCTCCAGGGCCCCTTCCAAGGGTTCTGTCATGGTTGCTCAGTACACTGTTATAAGCAGATCTTAAAGGGAAGAATCAGCCCTGGGATGCTGGAATAGTTGTAACAGATGTCAAAAGAAAAGAAAGTCTCTTCCATAGGTTTATATATTCTTCCAAAGACCTTAGATGGGTTCATAAATATTGGGAGAATCTGATCATCTTTAAAGCAGCTGCAGAAAGGCACAGACTATTGATCACGAGGGACCTTAAGAGGTCACCAAATCCAGGGTTGACTGATAGTTGCAATGCGTGGCCCTTAATTGATGCACAAGAAGTTTTGGGAAAAGCCAAGCTTTCTGAACATCATCTATATAATGGGGTTATATGTATATATACATCTATATATGTGGGTCTGTGTGGAATTGCCTGCTCAATTCCACACAGACCCACAACGTCCAGCAGCTACTAACGGAGAGAAGAAGATGCCAGTTATTTGCCTTCTTGTGAGATAATAGAGAAGCTCGATAATTAGTTGAAACATGAGTGAATGTAAAATAGACGTCATTTTGCGGATTATGTTTCCAATTTTCTGATACGGTTGTTTGTATTCAACCTGTGATATATTACTTTCATTAACTTCCATTTTCTTAAAAGATTAACATCATAAAATGTTTCTCCCAGTGAATGTCTACATTCTTGCTTCTTGGCAGAGAAGCAACTGGTAAATGGCAGATCTTCTTAATCTGAATACTACCCAGTCCCTACTGTCTTCCACAGCTCTTGTGGAAGGCCTGGGCAATAAGCAGTAGAGTTCTCCTTTTTTTTTTCCCTAATCTGAAATTATCTATTTGGTTGAAACTGCAGCTACTGATATTTAAGGCATTACTGATACAAATAAACTAACCATAGCTCATAGGGGGAAAAAAAAACCAAACAGGCTCAAATTTCAATCAGAGTAAACATGCACTTACTAGCTTTGTGACTTTAGACAAGTGATGTAAATTCATGGGGACCTGTTTCTCCATCTATAACATGGGAATACTAACAATTTTGTAGGGTCATTGAGGACTAAGGAAGATGATGCAACATAAAGTGCTTGGCAGGTCTGAGCACACTCCCCAGGGGTATTTCCCTTCAGTTACAAGTTCTGAAAATGTTGGGGGAATTGTTCACTGTGGAGTAGAATTCAACTGCATTGACATGTTTCCAGTGGGCTCCATGCCCCAGTCACTGCTACGTACATGGCGAGGAAGAGAGTGGAATTTAAAAAACCAACAGAAAGTGATGTTGCCCTTCAGAAAAGGAACGGTATGGTTCTTCGGTGAGGCCACAACGTCCTCAGTCTGAGGCTGGGGAGTGGAGCCTGACTACAGTGGGCAGGGGTAAAACGTCAGCAATGCCATCTCCGAAACAGAAAATTCCGGTAAAAGAACAGCCAGTCCATCCCCAGGCAACAGCACTCTTCCAGGACTCGATTACAGGCTGGTAGTTCGAGTCACTTGGCAGAATTCCGGGAGGTGCGTCCTGGGACGCTCTGCCGACGTCCTACTGCAGACATCAGTCCAGGACTTAGCTAGCAGGTAGTGGAGGGGGAGCCCCAGTGTGCCAAACTCAGGATGAGCTCACACTCCTGCGGCATCCCGGCTCGCTTGTCACATTCCTCGGGACATTGGGGAAGTGGCTGCATGTCAACATTTCACCATCTGTGAGAAGAAGTTGTAATTTCACGCAAAACAGAGGGGATGACTACACTGCTTTAAGTTAAGGTTTTACAGAAAGTGTGCTGTTTTTACAAGCAAACTACTATAAAATAACAAAATAATTTGTGTGGTTTTTTTTAATTTTTAACATACAGTTGATTCTCATTATGCATGGATTCCATGTTTACAAATTTGGATACTTACTAAAATTCATTTGTAACTTCCAAATATATATTTGTGGTGATTTCACAGTCATCCCCAGACATGTACGGAGCATCAAAAATTTGAGTAGCCCTATGCACGTAGTCCCAGCTGAGGTGAGAAGGCAGGCGGTGCTCTGCCTTCCTGTTGCAACTCTCATACTATAAATAAGTGTCCTTCCCACGGTCTATTCAATGCCATGTTTTTAACACTTTGTACTTTTTGTTGTTGATTTCATCTGTTTAAAACGGCCCCCAAGTGCAGTGTGGAGATGCTGTGTCTGTTCCTAAGGACGAAAAGGCTGTGAGGCACCTTATGGAGGAAACATGCAAGTTCGACAACTTTCATTCAGGCACCGCTATAGGGCTGTCGGCTGTGAGTTCATCGTCAATAAATCACAATATATAGGTGTCTTTAAATAGAAACACACATAAAACCAGGTTCCATACCGATCATTTGGTGAAAATGTGGCCGAGGCTCACAGGAACCCAACCCTATGTTTCTCCAGGGGCAATGTGTCCCCATTTGCTAATTCAGTTCCCAGCCCCTTAGAGGACGCCCCTACTGCAAAGAATGGGAATCGGATATACTTATTACTGGATATCTTGATTTTTTTTCCTTAGAAAAATCACATCCAGAGAGGAGGAGAGTTTATCGACCATTCAAGCCAACTCTTTCCTTTTACCTTCGAGAATATGACAGCATAGAGATGCGGCTTGATTTTGGCCCCTTAGTAAGAGGGCAGGTCCAGGCAGATCTGGACTCAAGCAGGTGCCTCAGCCCTGGGGCCCTTCCTTCTACCAACCACTCTGGTGGCCTAGAGACCACTCCAGTGTTCCTGGGAAAGCAGGGGTGAGTGACTGCTATGAGAGGTGCAGTGTAGGAGGGTGGAGTAAAAGACTGGCTCCCCACATGGCTTGCGCCGTAAGCTCCATGCCCAGCGGGGCTAATTCCTTTGATCATGTTAGATGGTGGATGGCATATCTCATGTTCCTGAACTTGAAGAAACGGGAATTCTTGCGCCATGTTTATGGGTGGTGGTGTACTCCATGGTCAAAGACCTTTGTGATCTGTATCAGGATTAAACGAAGTCAACACTGCAAGAAAAATTTTCTTTTAAAATCTTCACTATTGGGTGCCTGGGTGGCTCAGTTGGTTAAGCAAATGCCCTTGTCTCAGGTCATGATCCTGTAGTCCCAGGATCAAGTTCCACATTGGGCTCCCTGCTCGGCTGGGCGTCTGCTTCTCCCTCTGACCCTCCCCCTTCTCATGCTCTCTCTCTCTCTCTTTCTCTCTCTCTCTCAAATATATAAATAAAATCTTGAAAAATAAAATAACATAAAATCTTCGCTATTATCCCAGGCATGTTTTATGGGATCAAGTCAATTGATCTTAGGGGCAGCTAACAAATCTTCATTCTTTGGGACACTTTCCTTTATACTCCTGAAGACTGAGCACAAGTCATTTACTTTAAGACAAGAGAGATTTGGTTAATGTTTAAGCCAAACTTGGCGACTAAGAGAAAAGATGAGGCCCAGGGAGTGAGCTCCCTAGAGAATGCGGGAAAAGCATCAAGGTGACCCTGCCCTGAATAATGTCACTGAATTCAGTGAACACTTGGGGACCTACTAAGTACAAAGTGTGTTGCTTTGTGCTCTGGTCTTTTCTCTCGAGGGTTATACTGTGGTAACTGTAACAGTCCCAAATTCATCCTGACTGCCACTCAGTCTGGGCCTGATCACCCAAGAACAAAAAATAAGTATAATCATAGTCTATTCAACATTTCTCTTGGCACCTTCCCTTTTTTCTTGTACTTGAAAACATATTTTCTAGAAGCACAAACAGCCGATCTACCAAATAGTTTCTCAGTGTGGAAACTCACTGTCTATGGATAAGAGTCTGGAGTCCAGGTCCTTGGTTCAGGTCTGGGGAAAGATCAACCTGATCTGTTCCTTGGCTTCTGGACACTTCCATTCCTAGCCCCCGGGTAATCTTCGGCAATACGTGGAAGGCAGCAAGTAGTCCAACTGCAGGTACGTTGAGAAAATATGGTGCAAATTTAGAGCCAAGTTCTGCATTACTTTATCATCACGTTTTCTTCTAGTCAGTATAATTTATTGAACATTATTAAATGCCATTGACATCACTTTGTCAACAGATTTCGATTCTCTGCATAACGGAAAAAAGAACATTAACACTGAGCATTTAACCTAAGTCAGGTACTGCTCTGGACTTTTCTGTATGTTAGCTTAGGTAACTATCGTAGGAAATAGCCCAAAGGGGTATTTTTCTCTCCCTCCAATAGGTAAAAAGAAACAAATAGATTATGTAATTTTTCTAAGATCACTGAGTAATGTAACCAGCATTTACATCCAAGGTTCTCTTGATCCAAATACCATCCTCTTTTCACTGTACCCCATGGCCTCCCCTTCTGCTCATCTGTTTCCCATGTAAGACCCGAGATCCCAGGTGTTGTTTCTCACTGTGCGATCAGACCATGTGTGTCAGAATCACGTGCAATATTTACTGATGACAAAAACTCCTGGACTCCACCCCTGAACCATGGGTCAGAATTCAGTGGGTGAGGTCCCAGAGTTTGCTTGGTTAACAAGCTTCCCGTGTGCTTTTCACGCTGAAGTTTGAGAGACGGTGGTCTTCACGGTACATACGCCAAAAGGGGTGGAGAAATTGAGATCACCACCAGCCCTACACCCAAGGTCCTGATGTTTATAGCAGGTGCTGTCCAGTCCCTTGCACCTGGTCTTTGTCCCTCAAGATGGCTTTGTGCATCTGCATGACCTTCCCTTGGGGCTTCCCCCAGGTCTCGGGTGGGATTCTGCTTCTACACCCAATAGACAAGAAGTACCAGGGAATTAAGTACCCCTACTCTACCACCCTTTCCCGGCAGCTCTTATCCAGCGACTGGCTCAGGCACGTGCCTAAGTCCTCCTGACTCCTTGGCTGGATACTTCCGAGGTTTGCACGGCTGTTTTCCAGAGATCCCCTGGGACAAGTTCCAGTCAACCATGGTAACATCTGGCTTCTCAGGCTGCACTTCTTTGCAACATTTTCTTCCTTGCCTTATTCCCCCACTTTTCCATCAACATTTCCTGTTTGCCTTTATATACTGTTCACATTTGAATCTTTGTCTCTGGGTCTGCTTCTGGAGAATGAAAGTAAGCAGGAGAGTTTGAGGTTCTCAGATAGCTCAGGATGTGAGTTCAGGAAGGTTTGACAGGAGGTGCTTTTCAGAACTTCTCGCCTGATATAAACGTCATAGAAGGACCAAGTCCTGGTTGAAATCTATCCTCAGATGGATATGGCTTTTTGGAAGGGGCAAGGAGTTTCAAGAACACAGTGGTCTCTCTGCACTTGCTATCAGCTGACGCCTCCCTGTTCACCCCTACAATAGAATCTGGCCCATTGAATAGTTGTGTAATTATTTTCTTGTTTCCATCTATCATGCCCAATCCCTGCATTACATTCCTGATACTTATTACTATATTATTAAATGTTTTGTAAAAACATATGTGGTACCTTATTCTTTTTCGGTTAGATTTCTTTCTGCTTCCCCTAATAAATTATTTTTGCAAAATTGTTTCCATGACTGCTATTTAAATTTCAAATGCTATTGCTTCCTTTCACAGAGTCAGATCCATTTGCAACCTTCCAACTTTGTTTTCTGTCTGTAATTTCTGGAGACACAACCAAACCGCAGCCTTCTTTGAGTATAGTTGGCCAATCAAATATTTGAATTATCACCAATAACAATTATTACCAGTGTTATAGAAAGATCTCTTTGATCCTGTCTCCCTTGTGCCACCACTTAAAACTCAAAAGACATTTAAAATATTACCTCTTCTTCCCACTATTCACTTTTCCAAGACTAAAATGCTGTTGTTGTTCTTAGAACTGTTCCTTTTGCCTATGATTCAAGTTGACTTTGGAGGAACGATCACTATTAGTGATGCACTTGTACTAAGAGCTAAATCATCCTTCAGTTGTCAGGACAACATATACTGCAGGTCCCACCCAGCTTTAGGATACTCCTGTCACACAGCCACTGCATATCTGGATTCTGAAATAGGCAGAACGAGGCAAGGGGAGAGGATGTATTGAGGGTTCCCCTAAACTGATCATGAACCACTCAGAGTTAACATAGGCTACCATCTTGCTTTAGAATCCAGGGAATATGGGTGATGGTGGAAAGACCTGTGCATAGACCTGGCCCCCAGCACAACCGCAGAGTCTGAATATGAATGGTAGAGCTCTGAAAGAGACTGGCCTGGTTTCAATATCAAGCGCTGGTCTCACAGCCCCACAATGTGCAGTAAGTTGAGGCTCAGGAAAATGAACTACAATCTGGGGAACATATGAAGAATGATCAGGGAGTGATTTATAATTCTCTTCTTGGCAATGACAACAGTGTTGGGTGAATAGCAATATACAGAGAGTATCTATCTTGTCGTCGTGTGGTCTATAATTGTGTTCTTTTCTTGCAGCATTTAGATACCAAATTCAGGTGTCAATTATCATGATGGCCTCCATGTTCGCTTACGTGAAGTTCCAGACCTTCCCTGAATTCTGGAAGTTGTCAAGGCCAAAGAATTTTGCCTAAATGAAGCTTGTATTACTTTTTCCTCCACATAATTGTAAAGATTTTGTTACTCCCATCCAGCTGAGGTTAAGATATTATTCAGTCACACTATCTTGAAAGCATTCTCCATAAACTGACTAATGATGAATTTGTAATAAATCAAGCTCCAGAGAAGATGAGGTACACATTCCCTAAATGTTAGACTCCTCTTCTACGGTCACTAGAAGAAGGACATCTTATGAAAACTTACTTTTTACCTCAATTGCTGGGAAGAACCTAGGTGTTTTAATTAATGGAGGAAGGAATTTATAAAAAAAAAAAAGTCTTTTTTACTTATTAAAAAAAATAGCTTTAAAAGGCGCAAAGCGGGGTGCCTGTGTGGCTCAGTGGGTTAAAGCCTCTCCCTTCAGCTCATGATTCCTGGGTCCTGGGATCGAGCCCCACATGGGGCTCTCTGCTCAGCAGGGAGCCTGCTTCCTCCTCTCTCTCTGCCTGCCTCTCTGCCTACTTGTGATCTCTGTCTATCAAATAAATAAATAAAATCTTAAAAAAAATAAAAGGCTCAAAGGATTTTAAAAGCCAAAACTAAGGGACGCCTGGGTGGCTCAGTTGGTTAAGCGGCTGCCTTCGGCTCAGGTCATGATCCCGGCATTCTGGGAT